>JAVSCE010016160.1:0-146075 GCA_032199065.1 Smutsia gigantea
TAATGCAAAAAGGGCAGCCCTAGACTAAGATGGACAACATACCTAAAAAATAAATACTAGGCGAGTAATGAAACCTGAATTAAATCAGCACAGTGGAAACCACATTGATTACTTATTGAAATATGTTAACATGGTGTAATGGGTAACTGCCAAAGTCAAATATACAATAATACTACATGAATCATTGTCAGATAATCACAGAGGTTTATAAGAGCAATAAGAAATTTAAAAACCTTTCCTACCAAAATCTAGATGCTTATAAAAAAATTACAAGTATTCATCTGTATATTATATAGTTCACTAAAAGAAACCATTTAAAAAAAAAAGGTCATCTTTTTGTTTTTCTTCAAAATTCATAGGCCTGTTGTCATATAAAATAATGGCCACTTTTTCTATAAAATCTTACAAGAAACTTTTAAGAATGCTAAATGCATTGCCCTTACTCAATTCATTTTAAGATTTCAGCTGTGGAACAAAGTGTTTTTGAATTTTTTTAAATTTTGCAGTGTGTAATATATATAAAAAGCAAATTTTGTATACTTTCATGTATGTACAGTTTAAAAAATAGAAAAATAAACACACTGTCCTAGCCTAAAAGAACATAGTTTCTGTCTCTGGGCTATTGGGAGGAACAATGCCTTTTAAGATATTGCTTTGATCTTGAAGCTATTTGGAAAAAAATAATTGAATTAAATTGTTTGCTTTAAATGTATCCATTGGTTTCTGGAATGTATCCATCACTACTTACAGTTTTTCTTTTAAAAAAATAATTGTTTCTAAGTCCAGTTCACACAAACAATTTGCAATGTAATTTTTAAAACTGAAATGTAATACTTCATACATTCCTTTGGTATTTAACAATCACAGAACATGTCACAGCTATTGTTACTCTGCATGTTATTTGTAAATGTAAAAGATATAATTCCTGAAGAGCATTTATTAATTTCACAACCTTTAAATAATAGTGATGAAAAGCTGAGACAAAAATACCAGTCCAAGCTCAAATAGTTGTACTGACTTTAAACTTTAAATTTGGTCCTTCATGCCTCAGTTTCCCCATAGATACACTTGAAAAACATACCAATCACTTCCCTGGATTGATAAGGCATTTGTTTTGTATGCCCAATCAAAGAGAGCTCAACAAAGAGGGAAAGCCCATTGCCTCATGCTGGGAAGAAAGTGACTTCATTAGCACATCATTAGGGCGCCCCTTTGAAAGTGTGTTAAATTGTGTTAACAGTGTGGTTGAGAGGTGGGAGTGTGACTGGTTTAAACTTGTCTCATTAGTATACTAGTGTGATTCTGAGTTGGATTTTGCAAGCCTGCTACAGTATTTTCTCACTCCTCTCCCCAGAATTCCTTACACTTTCTACCCCTCAGCTGCTGACTGTTATCAAGGCTCTGTTCTTGAGTGATTTCTAGCCCTAGGACTCTTCTATTGTTTCAGTCATCAAGAACTATTAGCAGCTCATTTTCCCAAGGAAGGGCCATTTCAATGTATTCTGTTGTTTCAGCAGCTCTTTGTCTTCCCCTTGAAGAAGAAATTAACCACCATGCTTTCCAGAGAGGCTGGCACTCAGGGAAGCATATTGCTTTATGTGATGAGAGACGTAGAAGGAGGCCCAAGTGACTGGACACACACCCTAAGGGTTATCCGTGCAACCAATAATTAAGTTCTTAGAGGCTGATTACTTTCTGTTGCTTAGATGCAAAGCAAACAGAAGTGTCGTATACAGGATAAAAGCTAAAGAGCTGAGTATGTGTAAACCTCTTTTGGAAGATTTATTACATGTCACAATGTGGCTATAAGTTATTCTCATCTGTCCCTCTTGGCACTTACCAACAGTGATGAAAATGGAGAGTCTTTACTCAGGGAACTCTTGACTGCATTACTATTAAATTATTTGCATATTGGTAGCACAGAGGGATCCTAGGTTGGCATTTTTCCAAGTTTCATTACCCTAACCTTCCCCACTCAATAAGAGTTCCCACAATTCCAAAGGGGTGGAGAGGAAACAGTGGAGCTATTTTCCTTCTGAATATTTTCACTGTTTGCTAATGAAGAATACAGGTGAATGACCTTAAATGAAAGAACGGAAAGATGGAGGGATAGATGGATGGAGAGAAGGACTCAATTGTTTATTAACAGAGCAAACTGTATGGTTCACTGGGGGGACAATTTAAATGAATGAGTACAATTCTATTGCAAACTCACAGAGCCCCCTATCGGTTATGCAAGATAGTTTATCTTGCTTATTGCCATTCTATTTTGATGAACAGTTCCATCATGGGACACATGTTATGTGCCAGACAGACAGATGGCCATGAATTTTTATTCATCCAATTGTATGTCTTTCACTAACTCCAAATCATATCCACTTGGATATTCACTACTGTATACCTACCTGAACACCTAGACTTGTGTAGAGGTCTACATAGAGTTCATGGCATCATTACTGTCTATCTTCCGATGCATTTTTATGGGCTATTTTTATCATTGTTAGCCTGACTTTTAAATATCTAACCTTCCCCTAACCCACTCATAAATAAGATTTAATTTAAAGTAAATTTCGGTCTTTCAGACAAAGAGTGTAATGTTCCCTACTTTGCTTTCATTTAGAATCTTTCACCTTTCTATTCTACCAACACATTAATACATTTCATTAGCAGAATTAGGATAGCTTGGAGAAGGGTTGGAGAGAATTAAATGTCTTCCAAAATTTTCAGTAGCTTTCCAAAGCCGCTCCAAGTGCAATAATCACGACAATTATTTAAATAACAAGAGAATCAACTAATGTGGGTTTGAAAACATCAACCTGATATTATTTTTATTGATCTATATAACACAGACTATAAATTTACTAGGGAAATGCAGCCTCCAGGCAAGTTCTCTGAATCTGCTTTCAACTACATTGTTGCCCTAAATCTCCATCAACATGAAAATTCTGGGGCCACTGCTGTCTTTCTTACACCTTTATTTTTTTCGATTGATTGCTTCATGTGCCTCACAGCAACAAAGTCTTAATCTTGCTCGTACTTAGCTGATGCCAGAATTGACTCTATCCTCTACATCTCTTCCATTTCATAATGTTTAACCCAACTAATCTTCAACTCAAAACTTCTACTCTGCCCAGAAATTCTTCGCCATTGAACCCGAATCCTTGTCTTACCCACAAATCCATGCAATCCCTCCCTTGTTAATTAGACATATTATAGAACAAATTCAGTAAGTAGTTGTTAATTAATGTGAAGCACAAGAGTTCCCAAATAAAGTATTTATTTTCTGTTACATTTTCAGTTTTTTTCTCAATTCTCTTAATCTAAATCCACTATCCTTTTAATATTGTTGCTACATAATTTTATTGTTTGAAATTTTTTTCTCTTTGGCCCTTGTGTAATTTTTGAAAATCTCAACAACTCAAAGCTTTTCTTAATTACTACTAAAAATCTGATGACTCCCGATGCCTCCTTCAACATTTTCATCAGGATATACCAGAATTCCCTCCAACTCAACAAATCTATTTACTTAGTTCATTTATTAAAAGACTTCTCGTTTGAGCCACAATAGGGTACCTAATTTTGTAGTTCTGTTCCTACCATAAACAACTGGATAACCTAGGGAAAAAAATGTAAAGGAACTATTTGCACACATTAGACTGCAACTGAGGCAAAGCTAAAACCCATGAAAAAGGAGAGGTGCAGGGGTGAGCACAACAGTCACCTGTCAGGCCCTTGGACAACTCCTTGGTTGACCAGGTGCTCAGAGAGCTTCCAGGATGCCTCAGTTAGAACAGGGGCTGGAAGGCATATAGAGTGCTCTCAACTAAGTCAGTTCTGTTATGCCAAGACTAGGGCCCTTTCTGGGGAAGACCCTGACATTTAATAGTCATCCATACACATGTGCCTAAAGATGTGGACTCCCCAGGCTTCTCCAAATCCTCAGGTTCTGCAGAGGTAGCCTTTTTAAGAGCTGCCCTTCCTGCATGTGGGGAAACACTGTACTGTCCTCTCTCCCACCAGGCCACAGGGTCACCTTCAGTATTTTTCTGCATCTCTTCTTCTGGATTTCAGGCCAAAGTTCTTATTTAAGTCACAGCAAAAGCAAGTCAAGGATATAGGGGGCCTAATAATGAGCAAGGGGACTATACTTCCAAAAAGCTCCAATAATTAGTCAGCATGTAATGGGAAGCACCTGAGGGGAGTTCTCAGAAAACTGGCCTTGAGAATTCTTGCTCCAGAGGGCAGGACCTAGAGCTAAATAAAGGAGAATTTATTGACTTAGAAGCATTCCCTCAGGACACGAATTTAACATTTGGCAAGGACTCCAGAGATGGACCATATATGGTGGCTTTCAGAAGATTAGAGAAAAATGATGGTTCCTGCTGAGTGAAACTACAATGCTTGACTTGCCATGACAGACAATGGGGAAGGGATAAAATGTGTCTGGGAGTTGGGCATGTTAGAATGGCTTTATTTTATGAGCGCAGAAGACCAGACAGAGGATTATGTTTACAGGAACAACGGTGCATTCCAGAGGACACCCCACTCAACAGGGCCATCAGGAAGGCAATGGTGAGAGGGGTGCCAGGTCAGTCATAGGTTCAGTGGCAGTTCTGTTCCCCACGCTGCCGTGGATACGAGGAAAGGCTCCCACAGAGCTTGGTTTGTAAATGATAAGGTTTGGTAAAGCACATGAGAGCCAGAGGGTGGAAGATAAATTCTACAGAGATTCGGGGATCTACCAGTTCAGCAGTTTCTGGTGCCCAATAATATGGGATATCCCAGGACAACCTCAACAAAGTAAAGGCTATTTGCTATATCTTACGTCCTCTGCCACAAAGAAGCAGCCACAACATCTGCTCGGCCTCTTTGGGTTCTGGAGTTCACATTTGGGTTCACATACCAAACCTAAGAATACTCTCCAGCCCATGTAGTAAGTGACATAGTGAGCTGATGTCCTCAAATGGTGGCCTGGAGCACAAAACGACTCTACAGCAAGCCAAAGCTGTAGTACAATAAACACTGCAGATTGAAACTTAAAATCCAGCAGACATAACGATTGTGGAGGTTTCAGCAGTGTAAAAATATGCCGTATGGATTCTATGACAAGTTCCAGTGGGAAAATCACAATTCAAGCCACTAGAGAAGCCATGCCATCTGCAGTGAAAAGCAAAACAAAACAACATTCCCTTAGAAACAGCTCCTGGTATGCTCGTGTACTCGTAGTTCAGCCATAAATCCATCTGAAACTTTCCATGAGTTAGATTCTGTCATATAATCAGGTGGTCCAAGCAGCATTCCATTATAAATTAGAATTATATACCCTAAGTAGGACCAGAGGGCATAAGTAGGTTGTGTGAACTTGCCCAGATCCACCTGTCAGTTATCATGGTTGCATCAGCATCTCTCCTTCAGTTTATACACATGAAAGATTCATCAGCTGAATGGGAAAGAAAAGCTCAATAGATAGATTGACTTGGTTAATGGATGGATTGGCTTGATATGTGGACATAAGCTGAAAATGATGATGCCTGCATGACAGTTAAACTTAGAGGTGGCTTCGAAAAATATTGGTGAGACAATTTTCCCAATTAGTAGAACCTTCAGTGCTGCTGATATCTGTGGACATTTTGGTAAAGGAAAAGTGTTCCAGCTTGAGAACACATAAGGAACTCATGGGCAATGGTAAATTGCTTGGCTAGCTTGCCAAGGGACTAATGAAAATAGATTGGAAGATCAGAGATAAGGTGGTTTGAACATACATGGACATATGAGGGCAGCAATAAAGTATGAATATCTTTATAATGAAAGTAAATGCCCACAGAAAGCACCAACCACAGAAGAAGTACTGAAAAAAATGAGAAGAGATAATTTAGCCAGCTTTTGTCATGAGCCACTTCAGAAGTGGCTCATGGGCACACAGAGGGATTGATCACAGCGGCAGACACTGAGGTCACGCTTGGGATGAATAGTGTGAAACACCACTTACCAAAGCTAATATGAGGATTAATCAGCCAGTATCAAGACTGGCATATAATACAGCACTGTTTCTGAAGGAGATACCAACATTTGGTGGCAAGTTGACTACTTTTGGCTTCTCCTAATTTAGGAGGGCAAGTGACACTTTTGCTGGGTATTAATTTGAACTCTTCCTGCACACTGTCAGCCAGAACCATTATCTGGAAGCTTATAGAGTGCCTAAGGCACTAGGTGATTCCCAATTGTGATGTTTAATACCATGTGTCAACTTGTCTAGGCTATGACACAGTTTTTGGTCAAACTCCAGTCTAGATGTTTCTGTGAAGGTATTTTTTAGACGACATTAACATTTAAATCACTAGACTTTGAGTAAAGATTAACCTCAATAATGTTGGTGGGTCTTGTCAGATCAGTTGAAGGCCTAAAGAGAAAAGACTGAGATCCCCTGATTTTTTCCTTCAGACAGCTTTTGGACTCAAGAGTGCACCAATGACTTTTCTCTGAGTCTCCAGCCTGCTGGCTTGCCCTGCAAATTTCAGACTTGCCAGCCCTCACGAGAATGTGAGCCAGTTCCTTAAAATCTCTCTTTTTCTCTCTCTCTCTCTCTCTACACACACACACACACACACACACACACACACACACACACACACCATTTCTCTGGAAAACTGACAAATACAACAGGTATTGACTTCTAGATGGCATACCACAGGGTGAAGAAGATGTGAAATTAAAACCAAATTATGGAATCCACTGGTCAAATCACATGATGTACTGCCCAGAATTAGCCGGCCTTAGAAGTTTTGAATAACCCGCTGGAGGCACTGCTGAAACACCAACTAAGAAGCAATATTCTGTGAGGATAGGGTGCCATTCCTTAGGATGCAGTATCCACGTTGAATCTGAGGCCTATATAACACTGTGTTCCCAAAAGAAAACATACATACAGGAACCAAGAGGTGGAAGTAGAAGGGAGCCTCCTTATTCCCAGTGATTCACTAAAGGACATTGAGCTTTCAATCACCATAACTCTGACTTCTGTAGGGTTTGAGCTCCTAGTCCTCCAAAAGGGTCATATTCTTGCCAGGAGACCTATCAACTGACCTACATTCCATGACTGCCACCTGGGCATCTTGGAGTCCAGGGAACAATAGGCAAGAAGAGTTATCATCTTGTCAGAGGCAGTTGATCCTTATCAATAAGATGAAATAGGACTATTCCTATATAATTGGGCCAGCAAAGAATGTTCATTGAATCTACTTGGGTATCTCTTGGTACTCCTTTGCCCTGCAGTGCACATGAATGCACAAATGCATAACCCTATTCTGAGAAGGGTATTGTTACAAGGAACTCAAACATCTCTGAGTCACTCCGCTAGTCATTGAGACCAGCAGAAATAACGCTGAGAGGGAAGGAAATTTTGAAAAGCGTGGAAGAGAAAGACTGTGAGTGTTGTAGATCCAAAAACAGCTACAGCAATTGTGACTGTGGTTTATCCCACTCATCTCTTTGTTTCCACCCTGGAAGAGAGGTCCATTGGAACCCTGTAGAAGCTATTCCCTAAATGTGTATAAAAAAGGGGACCCATGTAATTCAAGAATTGGATCATGGAGTTGTTCCTCTCTGACTTCCTCCCAAGAGAACATGGCATTCAGTCATACTGACTATAGTTTGCTGACAGTGTCTACCTGCAATGCTTTAAGGATGCACCTCAACTTTTGAACCAAAGCCATGCTTTTATCAGGCAGCACTTAACTGCTGACTAAGCTGAGCCGGCCTACTATAGCTTGGCCACTTCTAACTAATGTGGGACTCCTCAATGGGTCATACTTGCTTCAGAGCTTCCCAAAGAGTTCATCAAGGCTTTATGAGATTGAGTCATGGCATGCAGAGCCTACCCAAGTCTTCTTCTCTCCTAATTTCCACTCACGGATGCCACATCACTTCCCACTCTGACAATCCTTCTTTCTCCCTTTATATCTTTCACAGGAGTTACACTTTCTTCTCATGCCCCAAACTCTGGCTCCTTAAATTTGCCTCTGTGTCTGACACCCTTCAAAAGCCAGAAAACATCTTTAGAGTGCTAAAGAAAAAACTCACTAATCTAGCATGCTATCTCCAGTAGAAGTATCTTTTAGATTAGAAGATAAAGACATTCTCAGACAAAAAGGAAGAAACAATGAGATACCACTACACACCTGTTGGAATGGCCAAACTCCAGAACACTGATACCAAATGCTGGCAAGGATGTGGAACGACAGAAACTCTCATTCATTGCTGATGGAAATGCAAAAATGATACAGATTCTTTGGAAAACAATTTGGCCATTTCTTACAAAACTAATCATACTCTTACCATACAACCCAGAAATTGTGCTTCTTGGTTTTTACCTCAAGGAACTGAAAATTTATCTCCACACAAAAACCTGCCTGTGGATGTTTATAACAGCTTGATTCATGATTGCCAGAATTCAAAAGCGATCAAGATACCCTTCAATAGGTGAATGGATAAGCTATGGTTTAAATTATCCAAATAGTGGAATATTAATCAGCGCAAAAATACACAAGCTCTCAAGCCATGAAAAGACAGGGAGGAAGTTTAAATGTGTATTACTAAGTGAAAGAAGTCATTCTGAAAAAAACTACACACTGTATGACTCGTGTGATATAACATTCTGGAAAAGGTAAAACTGCGGAGACAACAGAAAAGATCAGGGGTTTCCAGGAGTTGGGGGATAAAGAAGGCTGAGTACAGAGGATTTTTAGGGCAGTGAAACTATTCTGTATGACACTATAATGGTGGATATATATCATTATACATTTGTCTAAACCCATACAATGTACAACACCAAATGAACCTTAATGTAAACTGTAGACTTTGGGTGATGATGATGTGTCCATGTAGGTTCATCAGTTGTAAGAAATGTAGCACTCTGGTGTGGAATGTTGATAGAGTGAGAGGATGTGCATGTGTAGGGCTAGAAGGCTGTAATTTCTACTCAATTTTTCTCTGAACCTAAAATTGCTCTAAAAAATAAAGGATATTTATAAGGAAAAAAAATGGTAGTTGCCCAAACCTCCAAAAAAAATCAGTAATATTTGAAGAACTATAAAACCAAATACATCTAATTAACATATATAAACTATTATATGCCCTTATATATATAGTATTATATCATACATGTTACATTAAAAAAACATAAATGCAAAACAAAAAAATAAAAATGCACATATTTACCAAAATGGAACACATTCTGTCCTTAAAAGAGGCCTTCATAAATTCCTAAGGATTTAAATTATATTCTGATCATTGAAGTACTAAATTAGAACTGAATAACAGATCACTAGAAAATCCATAAATATTTAGAAATTAAGCAACACACTCCTAAATAAGCCTTGATTCAGAGAATAAATCACAAGGGAAATTAGAAAATATTTTGAGCTAAATGATAATAAAACTACAACATGTCAACATTTATGGGGTGCAGCTAAAGCAAGCTTAGCAAGAATTTCATGGTTTCATATAAATGTATTAGGAAACAAGTATGATCTAGAAGCAATAATTTAAGTTTCTACCTCAAAAATTGAGAAAAAACAGCAAACTAAATTCAAAGAAAGTAAAAGGAAGAAAATAATTAAGGTAACAGCAGAAACAGGCATACAATAGAGACAGTCAACAAAGCCAAAAGTCAGTACTTTGAAAAGATTAATTAAATTCATAAATTCCTAGTGAGATAATCAAAAACGGTGGGGGGTGGAGAGAGAAAAACATAAATTATCATTACCCAAAGTGAAAAAGAGAACATAACTATATATTATAAAGACCCTTAAATAGTAATAAAGTGATATTTAAAGAAACGTACATTCAATAAATTTTTAAAAATCAGTGAAATGGACAATATCCTTGAAAAACACAAGTCACCAAAACAAACACAAAAAGAGAGAATCTAAATAGTTCTCTATCACTTAAAGTATTTTCATCCCAATTAAAATCTATTGATTTAATATTATTCCAATCAAACTCAGAACAGTTTTTTTGCGGGGAGGAAGGGTGTGAAATGGTAAGCTGATTATGAAATTTATGTGACGAAGTGGGGACCTAGAATATTCAAGATGATCTTAATAAAGTTGAAAATTATAGATTTACACTACCAGATTTCAAGATACAGTAATTAAGACAAATCTACTATAGAATAGACACTCCAGAAGTAAACCTACACATTCATGGTAGATTTACTTATGGCATTTATTTATGACAAAAGTCCCAGTGCAAACTAGTGAGAGTAGAGGATCTTTTCAGTAAATGTTTCTGGAGCAATTGCATATCTCCACGGAATATGAAAAACTTCAACCTTTCTGCACACCACATAGAAAAATTAATTTGAGGTGGAATAGACCTAAATCTGAAAGTAGAACAATCAAATTTCTGGAAGAACACAGAACAGTATCTTCATGAACTTGGATGAAGTAAAGATTTCTTAAAAGGACATAGAAAGAGTACATATAGGAAAAAAATGATAAATTGGACTCAATTAAGAACTTCTTTTCATCCAAAGAAAGGCAAAGCACATCTGGGAAAGTATCTTTGCAATACATCTGACACAGGAATTGTTTCGCATATATAGAGAACCCCCAACAAATCAACAGGAAAAAGACAAACAACCGAATAAAAAGTATGCAGAAGAACTGAAAAGGCAGTACGAAAGATGATATCCAAATGGCCAATAAATATATAAAAACTTGCTCAACATTACTGCTTATTAAGGAAATGTAAATTCAATCTACAAAAAGATAACCATTATAAAACCACTAAAATGGCTAATATCAGTGACTGACAATATCAACTGTTGGCAAAGATATGAGACAACCGGGACTCTCATATTGAGCTTCTGAGTGTATAAATTAGCCCAGCTATTTTTAGGAAGTAATAATATGTTGAAAAGGTAATCCTGTACTTATCCTATGATCCACCAATCTGATGCCCATGTATCTGCTCAAGAAAAATAGTATAAATGTTCACAAAAAAAAGAGGTACAAAAATTTTAATAGTAATGTTATTCAAAAGAATTAAAAACTATAAATAGTCCATATGCTCATAAAGAAGCAAATGGATAAATAAATCGTGACATATTTATGCAACAGAATTCTACGCCAATACAAAAGAATGAACATATAATAGTATGGATGAATATCAAAAACATTATGCCAAATAAAAGAAGTCAGACACAAAAAATACTGTCTGATTCCATTTATAGGGTCTGTATGTAGTTCAAAACCAATAAAATTACTTTATTGCATAAAAATTAGAATAGAAGTTAACCCTGGTGGGAGTGAGACAATGCTGAGTAGGAAGGTGGCATGAAGGAATCTTCTAGGGAGATGGAATTGTTTTCTCCTTTCAGCTAAGTGGCAGTTACATGGAGGTATACAAAGGTAAACAATATCGAGCTCTATACTTAAGATTTATATATATTATTATTATATACATGCATATATGATTTCTCTATAAAAAATAAAAAGCATATACATATACAATCATTTATTTATCACTTATAATGTGGTTGCCATTTTATTTGCAATTAGGATTTACACAGATGGATAAACAGCCTAGCCCAAGTCTAGTGGTGATCCTGGGAAAATAGTTATTTTAAAAAACAAGTAAAAATTTCACAACATAAATTCATTTTCAAGGTAATTATTATGTTGCTGTGAAACTATCTAGGATGAGAAAAGATAAGTCTTTGGTGGTTGATGGAGAAATCTTCACTCAAGAACCAATTTTGAGCTTGGCATTTTATTTTATTTTTATTTTTATTTTTTTGCTTGGCATTTTAAATGAAATTGAATGCAGAGGAGAGAAAATAGGGTAGGTGGAGTTTGCTATTCCAGACAGATGAAAAAATATGTAAAAAGGTGAGATTCAGAACATATAAGTGGGGTTCATAATTGTTGTAATTAATGAAATGGATTATAGCCAGATTACAAAGGGCTAAATAGCATTAATTATTAGGCATCAGTTAGAAAAATGTGGATATGTCAGAATCATGGAGTTTTCTTTAAAACACCTAAGTTACTCAAGAGATTCTCATGAATCTCCTGTACTTTCCACCCCTCCAGCTTGAGAAAGCCTGTTGTAGGGGCCACATAACTGATAGGAGTATATCAAGTACCACCAATGTTTGGAGACAAAAAGAAAGACTGAGAATCATTATTTTAGGGCAGGACTATGGTGAGCCATGCAAGGAAAGATGGGGGTCTCATCAATGGGAGAGGCAGAATTTTCAAGCTATTCTGAGTTAAACATAATATGTGTTACAGTCTGATTGGAGGGGCAGAATAAAGTTACTCTTCCAATCATGGAGAATATTATCCCAGTTTTTTCTTTCTGAGTTCCCACCTTATTACCAAACAGGAATAGACACTTCCTGAAACACCCAGTTCTTAATAAAACCATTTTACAGGTATTATAAATGTAGTGAAACTCTTTCTCAAAGTGTATAATCTTAATATTCACCATGTCCCTCCTTGTATGTGACAAACGCAGCTCTGAAATAGTCCTCTGGTTCTGTGGTAGGGTTTCAGGCAATCACAACAGAATACAGATAGTTTTCTATCTGGCTTTTTTAATGTCATACTTTTTCCATACAATTTATGCTACCCTGAGAAGTTGGAGATTCCTCACCTTTCATCTATAAAAACATCCTGTGTTGTCAAACTCTTTGAGCAGTACATTTCACAGGCTTTCATGTTCCATCTTTCCATTAAAAATCTGCACCATGAATAAATACTAACCCCCAGTAGTTAGTTAAAATAGTATCCTGCCACCTTTGGCCCCTTTTGCTCACAAAGTAAACTAAACCTAGCACATTAAGGGAGAGATCAAAGTGACGTTGCTGTCTTATGTACAGGAGGTGCAGCCGGCTCATTTGTGAGGTACCACTCTCTAGGGCAGAGATAAGGCATGCAGTTTGTTGTGGCCTTTTACCTGCAAAATCAAGTTCTTACTGAAATGCATGCGATGCACAAAAGAGATAAATAGGAAGAGATGAAGAAACCGACATCAAAAGGGAAAAAAGGCAGAAACAAGACAAGATTTAAACATTTTCTAGATACTGAAATGTCACAAGTTTGATAGTGAATAATTATGACAAAATTTTTTTCTTTGTATGTGTTACCATAGGGAATAGGCCCTATTATCTCTGTCCATTAAAAAAACATAGGACACACAGACAAAGCATAATATAAATCTCCATTCATCTGTTTACCCCTAAAATTACCCTGCTAGCAACTTCTGAAAACTCTCTTCTAAATTTGAACCCAATTTATCTCCCAAGCTAGGAACTTCATCACCAGAGTCCAACATCAAACACTGTTCTTCGAAGGAAGAGAGAACTCTCCCGCTGTCAAGGTAATTTTATCCCAATGGCTGAGGATCACATTTTCCATTGTAGAGCACGTTTTGCTTTTCCTTTTGTTCTCCTTTTCTTTTATAGAAAAATTACATTAATGCCAGCCAGAATGTGGGATGCAGATGACTGACCGCTTCGGTGAAATACCGTGAGTTAAAGGGCAGGTACAACCGAAGTATGCCAGGCACTTTTCTCGCCGTATTTCTTTTGAGGATGTCTTCGGGTTTGTGCCCTGCAATTGATTTTTACAAACTGTGGAGCATTGCACTGTATTTAATATCATATTGTTTTCCCAGAACAGGCAAAAGCTGTTTAAAACTTTTTTCTGCACCACACAGGTAAGCCCAAGTATGCCATATAGTTTTAGACCAAATCTTACACCTGGGAGGACAACTTGGGTCCTATAGGAAAGGCAGTCCAGGATACTTTAAAATATTTGATCTAGGTTTTTCACTTTTTATGTGACAAACTACCAACAAGTCACCTTCCTATAAAACTTGCAGATAAATATATCCGAGAAGAGCTCATTTCTGTTTATTCTGTGTTTTACTGTCACTCATTTCTGCACTCCAAAGAGACTCACTCATGCCTTTCCTCAGAGCATGTTTGCAAAAGGATGGAAAAGTGTCTTCCTTCTCTTTTGAAAATGCCTCAACTTTTGGAAGTGATAGTGCCAAGTGCCAGGCACAGGGAGAAAAGACAGTGGCTTGCCTTTAAGGATGGCCAGAAGGAAGAGGAAGCTATTTCCTCAGGCTGAGAAGTCTGTTTCAGAGTATCAAGTATTTGAAAGCCAACTTCTGTCAGCTAGCCACGGAGATGGTAAGACTGTAGAGCTGGGATGTATTCTGGGAAGAATTTCTAGAAACCACTGAATCATGCACAGTTTCTCCTTGTTTTGCCAAAGATTCAAGTGTCATCAGATTTGAAGGATCAAAAAGAGCCAAACTTTCAGCCTGCCATTCGGGTTGTTCCACAGTAGGCTTCAAACCATCATCCACCATTCTCAAACAGAGAATCCTCATTCCAGACAATCTACCCTATAAATTTTTCCCAGAGCACAGCCTTTTGTTGCTTAGAGTCACCCTACTTTGGTTCCCAACATGTTCTCTTTCTGGGATATGTTCCATACCTATCTCAACTGTGTAATCTTACTCCTCTTCCCAGGATTTATCTAAGTTCCTCTTCCTCCAGGAAGACTTCCTGGAGTACTTCAGCTTTCAGTAACTTCCCTTTTCTCAAATTGAATCATTTATGCCCTTGCCCCCCATTTGAGATTAATTGCAACAGCTTTGATTTTAATGTGTTTATGAAAATTTAGGTGTTTAAGTGGCCCAAATTCATACAATTTTCCCCAGTTAGATTTTTCAGCCATTTGAAAGCAGCGATTATATCATACCATTCTTTTCATGACCCACAGGGCTTTCAGAAACATTTGTGTGGTGGTTACAAGCATGGATGCTAAAACCACACTTGCTGAGATTAAGTCCTGACTCAACCACTAACTAGCTGGATGATCTTGGACAAGTTATTTAACTTTTGAGCCTCAGTTTTCTCTTTTGTACCACATTGGCAAAATGATAATTATTTCAATGGAGTTGTGAAAAGTAAACGGGTCAAAGCATTTAAGCAGTTAAAGCAGAACATTGTAAATATTAGCTGTAAGACCAATTATAATTATTGCAGTTCTTTGTTCACATTTTCCCTGGTATACCTTCTGTTACTGTGTTCATCTATGTTTAATTAGAAAATATTCCTTTAGTTTCTTTTGATTGCAAAGCACTGTTCTATACAACATGGAAATAGAAAAAATTTGCAACGTATATCCTTCTTTTAATGAACTTGGGATGTGAAAAGTACCTAGCCTTTAAGGAAAACTTACTCCATTTCCTTGATCAGGTCTTTTAGGAAGCTTCCTCTGAATGTGGCACATTACATGCCATAACTCACCTAGATTATAAAATGCTTGAGGACAGGGTCTGCCTTATTGTCCATTTGATCACTCACGCTATCTACCAGAATGGTTTTCACACTGTAAATAAATACTTAGTGATTGACTTGGCTGTATTGGTCATTTTTTTTTTTCTGTCAAATCTCAAGCAAATACTCTTTCTACTGGAAATGTCTTGTTGCTAGGAGAGGCTGAGTTTCCACATTGTTCACTTTTGCCGTAAAACTAATTAGAAGTTCTGATAACTTTAGTGTGGCCAAGAAATTATAAAGTCAAGTTTTCCTAATAATTTATAAGTTAACCCATGCTATTTCAATATACATTCATTTCTTGTCTCTCATTACTCATATTTGTACATTTAATTGGGGCAAGAAATAAAATCAGAATAAAATTAAGATAAACAAGACTGTGCTGTGCAAAATTATTATGTTAACAGTATCTCCATGTCCAGGAATAGTGCCTGGCACATTGGCATATTGTAGGTGCTCAATAAATATGAGGTTGAATTTTTTTAAAAAATGAACTTCTTGGCAGAGAGATGGACTTGTTTTATTAAGACATATTTAAAAGAGGATCTCACATCCATTTAAAAATAAACAATGAAAGAGTTATTACAAGCCTGCCAGGTTAAGCTAACAAAATACGTCACTTCTCCTCTCTCCACTCTCCATAAGAAACTTTCATTGCTTATGTTCTTCCAATTTCATAAGAAAATTTTTTTCTAAACCAAACTAATATCAAATGTGATCTCTGCTTATGAGAAAACCACACAGTGGAAGCTATCAAAGTACGGTTAAATTTACATTCTGTCAAATCATTTTACTCTAAGAGTCCTTGGAAGTCAAGCATGCTGGCTAATCCCCCAAGGAGGACTGAATACAACAAAAATAATTCAGAACTCCCACTCTTCCATACTAAAAGAAAAAAAAGAAAGAAAAAAAGTAGAAGGAGAGCACAGGGGAGAAGGAAAAACAGTGAAAAAGAATGGCTGTCTAATTAAGGTGACAATGATGTTTGAATCATCTAAGGACTTAAGAAGTCATGGAATAATTCCCTAATAATTCACTAAGCACCCAGCATATAGACACAAGCCAAATCTAGTCAAAGCATGTTAAAAATTCCACAGAATTAAACACACACACACACAACTGAAATAAAATAAATGAAAATTACTTGGAACTATAATGAGACATAGCAAGTGATCACAAGAACTAGCAATTTCCATTGTTTAATCTTGTGTTTTAAAACTAGAAAATATTTTATAATGCTTCACAGCTCAACTATATGACTTCCTACCACCATTCATAAAAATGTACTTCATTCTCATTTGCAGTTCATGATTTCTGCATTAAAGACTTGTGTGCAGTGATCATTTCATTTATCCATTCATTATTCATTCATTTATCTGTTTATTCAATAAGTATTTGTGATGTGCCTATATGAGGAATATTCTTATTGGGTCCAGATTGGGTAGAAATAAATACATGCTCATATATATATACATATATACCTACAAGGTATAGTTCCTTAATGGATCAGTGTAATGGACAATATAATAGGACTGGGAAAAGAGACAGATACAGTACAGGTTAATTTTGGAAAAAAGAAATATTTTCTTAGGGAAGAAAAGGATTGGTGAGGATACAAATAATCTAGGAATTGTGAATAGGTTTTTCCAGACAGGATGGAAAATTAGCAGGAGCTAGTGGCTGGCTTCCTTTACCAAAATCAACCCTGCAGACATCAGAAAAGAGAAATAGAAGCATAAATAGAAGAAACCAACATTAACTGAAAGCTTTGGGGATACTGAAACATGAAGGAAGGAAAACTATCATTAAAGAATATCAAAAGAAGAAAAAAATTGTAACTACATGTGGTGATAAATGTTAACTAAACTTATGGTGGTGATCATTTTGCAATATACATAAAATTTTAATCATTCTGTTGTACATCTGAAAGTAATATAATGGTATATGTCAATATATCTTAGTGAACAAGAATGTCGAAAGAAAAATTATAAGAACAAAACATCAACTGAAAAATGAGTTTCAAACTTTCAACCATGAGAATGATTATAGAAAATAGCTAGAAAGATCCAATATTATGTATAGGTTCATGAAGAAAAGCAAATATAAAAAAAATTTTTTTAATGTGAAATTAAAATAAGACTGAAAATGAGATACACAAAAGGTATCATGCTTAGGTGGAAAAACTTAACCCTGAAGAGCCAATACCAAGTCATATTCTTATGTGTTGGCCTTTAAAGAAAAGAGAGTGAGGTGACTCGGCAAAAATGCCAAGTCACTTATAAGGGAAATAAAATCACATTGTCATCAAATTTTTCAATAGCACATGCATAATGCCCCAAAACTGTGGACAAGCATATTTAAGATAATCAAGAAAATAAAAATGATAGCCAAAGACTTGATATCCAGCCAAAGTGACCTTCAAATATAAAGGCCACAAACAACTGTTACAAATATTTAAGAATTCAGGAAATATTTTTCTTTGAGCTCTTCCTGAGGAATCTATTACAAAACAAATTTCAGATAAATCACTAGCCTGATGATCAATAATACATACATACATACATACGTACATATGTGCATGTGTGTGTTTAAATGCGTGTTAATTTAAATGAAAATTTAAACTTAAATGCTTATATGGGAAATGGCATTGTATGCAATAGCTATCTGCTATGACTATATCAGTATAAGACAATTATTTTTAAAGGACAGAATTTCAATGATGAGAGATTGAAAGTGAAAGAAAAAGAGGAATCAAATCATTATTTCAATAGTGAAGGAAGCAGTAGACAGTAGCCCCCCAAAAAAGGAAAACGGAAAAAAAGAGGAAATTGCAGGTATTATATAAAGACACTAATAAAAAGGTAAGTAGTAAAACAAAAAATACAAACTTCCTTAAATGCTAAAAGATAAACATGAAAAAGGGATACCAGGAACAGTTGCCTATAATGAAAAAATATTTATGTAAAACACATATGTATGTAAGTAAATATATACATATTTATGGTTAAACTGAATGACAGAACCATAGTCACTTATGTCAATCAACAATAAAAGTGCTTAACCTACATATTATCAGAAATAACATTTCAGAGCTGGTAACTAAATAAGTCCAAGACTACTCTCTATATGAAAGTCTTCACTAATTAAGAAAAGATCCAAAAAGTTTAAAGATAAAGGATGGCTAAAGATATTCTGGGCAAACACAGTTAAAAATAAAGCAAAGAATGTTAATATAGGTATCTGACAAGGTAAGATACAAGGCAAAACAATGAGTGGAAGAAAGAAAGAAACCTTTACTTTGCTAAGAACAATACACAATGAAGATACAATAATTATTCATATTTATGCATCTAGTAACAGAGCAGTAATTTTCTACCTGGAAACTGTAGCATCAGAAAAACTCCCTACGTTTGTGTTTTACTTCATCTTTACCAGAAGGTAGTGTAGGATTTATTATTCGGCTGAAGAATGGCTGGACAAGGTGCTGAAAGCCATACAGTAAGATAGCAGAACAACCACTCCAAGACCTTCTGGTTTTTGTCTAGCATTCTTTCATTTACACCACCTGATGCTTGTACTTATTCATTTCCTCACTCATCTAACCAATATTACATGAGTGCTCAGTCTATGACTTCTTGACAATATTCAATTCAATTACATTACATGAGTATGTTGGATGCTAAATTTGTCAAATACACAAGCTTGGTCCTATTGTAGTTATATAAGTGAACACAACAGAATTGGTTTCATTCATCCATTGAATAAATGTTTATTGAATTCCTATTATGTGCCCAACATCACGCTGATGACTGCAGTGAAGTAGATAACTTAGAACCTGGCACTGGAGACTTTAAACAATTAACTGTATATAGCATGCTATTAAGGAGTTCATGTTACTCTACATGTTTTTAGAAGGCCAACATATCCTTGAGACTACCCAAGTGGGAAGAGCCACATCGACTTAGATCTAGGAGATGAGCAGGAAATTACCTAGTTAAACGGAATTAGGACAGAGGGAGACAGATGAACTATCCTGTCTTTGACCTGGCAATGTTTATATCCATACACAGAATAAATAACAACAGACATTTAAATTACTAAACTTTGCTATAAGAGGGGAAAACACAATTAAAAGAACATAGAGGGAAGAATTGTCTAATGACAACTGGGACAGTTTAAAAAAGAACTCTCATTTGAAATTTGCCCAGAAGAATAAATAGAATTCTTGACATAGAAAAGTAGAATTAATGAGCATTCCAATAAAAATTAATAGGTGTTACAAAGCCATATGCAGGGAAGCACAGTGCCTGTTTGGGAAATAACTAGTATAGCTGAAGCATAAAGCCAGTAGTACTGATCATGCATAGTAAGAGATACAGGGTAAAAAGCAAACATATGATAGAATCTTGATAGCTTAACACTTAACCGATGACTGACTTCAGATCATAGCAATGATTACATGCTATGAAATGTGAATTTTGTCATATTGACAATGAAGCATCAAAGTTCTTTTGATCAGAGGCTAAAGCATCCTGATCTCTTTAGAAAGACAAATCTGTTGGTAGTGTGGAGTGTTACCAGCCAAGAGAAAAGGCTAGAATCAAGGAGCCCGTGAAGAATTTATTGCAATAATCAAACCAAATGTATTATGGGACCAGAATGTGTTATGAATGAATGAATGAAAGTGGGTTTTCAAAAATAAGATGGATATGAATTCACTTATTGGACTGAGGGTAAAGGATTTAAAAATATGTGCATACTTTCACACTTGAGTGACTAGAAAACAGGGAATCAAGAATGAGCTTGGGGAAAATAAGGAATTAGACTCTGAGTATATGCAGAAGGAAATGCCCCATGAGCAGTTAGATGTGAGGAACAGTGTGTACTCAAGCAACTGCCCTTCCTCTAGACTGTGCTTTATATCTAGTTGTCATCAGATAGTTAGAAGCAACTTTACTGGTGTGATGTCCTCTAGTTTAAGAATTAATGATAATTTCAGACCAAAGGAATATTCCACTTAATAATCAACACTGCTGATACAAAAATAAATAATTATAACAAATGAAATCAAAAGGTTAATTCATGTGTAAATATAGAATAATAAACCACACAATATGCAACAAACAAAAAACATGAAGAAACAAATTGAGGTTTCAAAAATGTATCATCTCTTCTTAGTATTTCTACCTGTAGGACCTTGTGGTTTTCTTATTAGCGTGAGCTGAATCCAACCACCTAATAATGCTTACATAGGTAAAATACAAAACAAATCAAAACTGAACTAAACTAAAAGACCATAATGGCCATAGATGGGTGAATATTCATTATAATCCTGAGTTTCTCCTACCTGAATCAAAATGAATTCATGGTTATGGCAAGAAAAGACCAACAGAAAGACAAATATGAAAGTGTTGTGTTAAACAGATTTTATTCCTTCCTACAAATTTACTATTTAACTCCAAACATGTCTGTTTTGTTCCTTTGCTTGGCACACATACAGGTAAAGAAAAGTAAAGAAAGTAAAGAAGCAGCTTTATTTTTGGGAATTATGACTCATGTAGGTGTGATCTGTATGAGTAGGGTAATAAAATCAAGAATATATCCACTTTCCAACTCTGGGGGATGATGGTAGTTTTAATGACGGTAGGAAAAATGACAAGGTGACAGTTTAAAAGGTGAGAAGTTCAATTTGTGCCAGATTTAGCTTTGATGGGTGGCAGTATATCTATATGCCTATGTCACTCAAGCAGGAGCAGATGTAACACCAGAGCATAGCTGATAAATTATGCCTCGGGATGAGGATTTGGAAACCTTCCTCATATACATGGTGGGAGCAAGTAAGTAGAGAAGTAACTAACAGAGCACAGATTTCAGTCCTGAGCCTTAGAAGAAGAAACAATATAAATAGAAAAGAAGATTAAAAGTCACAACTCAAATGCCCAGGTATGCAAAGGTATTCAGGAAAGAGGAGAGTTAAATGTTATCAATGGCAACTTACACATTTAGGAGATTTTAGACCATTAGATTTTGCAGAGAAGTTCGGAGATTCTTGCAAGGTGGCACATGAAGGATCTTACTCCATTCTCATATACTTTTGGATAGGAAATGCTGTTTCTTTCAAAAATTCTCTCAGGAAGGCTTAGATCAAGATGAAGTTGATTCTGTGCCTACACTGTTGAACTTAAAGACTGTGGCATGTTCCTGTACGTAAACAGTATATCCATCACAAGGAAGGGCCTAAACACATTTGATGATTGCTTAAATTTAATGCAGTGTTTATTTAACATCTACACTTCCTCCTGCTCTTGCAGAAGACAAGATGAATATGGTTCTTGCTCTCCGCTGGCTCCCAATCTAGTTGCAAAGAGAAATATACATAACCATGACACAAAGCTGGATAGGTCGACCTATCGTATGCAAATAGGAGAATTGTTATTTGGTTAGGTTATGGAAAGGGAAATATGTTGGATGGATTAAGGAGACTTTCAGGGTGAATGGAAGGCCAGAGAAGCAGACTAGACCACTAGCAGCCACCAGGACTGGCAGAAGGCTAAGTTGCAGGAACCACGGCAGAGGAGTTATAGCCGGAAACATCTGGTGAGACCATGCCTGATTGGGTGGAATGACCATTTTCTGTCTTGGGCGGGAGTACAGGATTGGTTTACCACAGAATAGACACCCTTGAATAGAGCAGTGAAACGGAGAAGCCATCATTCCAACAACAGAACTCAGGGGACCATTAAGAAAGGGGCAGTTGGTGTTGGGCAGCAAAATAACAAGTCCCTAGGCAATTAGAATCATAATGAATGCACAAACAAAATGCTATTAGAGGGAAGAAGATGGATAAAATAATTCTAGGGACAAATAAGTATGTACAAAATAGAATTTCTGTACATAGGCTCTAGACATAAAAGACAATCAAAATTTCTGAGAATTATTCTTTGTTTCACATTAAAGTCAAAAATGTTTGCTGTGGCACATCCTTATGCCCAATCCCATAGACGGAGAAAGGAAATACCCAAATGCTTACAGGGTTCTTAAATACCAGGTCGGAGTTGACAGTAATACTCAAAGACATGAGCCAGATTTGTGCCCCCACATGAAACAAGTAAGTTAATGGAAGAAATACATTAAACAATAGTTTTCAACATATTAGACCTTAGGCAGTGAAAGACAGTGATCCCTGAGAGGATGAGAAAAGAGAAGTGATTGCTTCAGGTTACTGTCTGGAGAGTTCACAGGATGTGGCTTCAAAAGTAGGGAGCTGAAGCAGAGCTCAGCAGACTTCCTTAGTTGAGAAAACAAAGTGAGAGTCTGGAGAAAACAAGGCAGCTACAGTCTGCAGGGCAGAGTGATGTAGGTCAGAGTGTACAGGGAGGAAGTTCCAGAGACCTGCAGAGGCTCTCCCAGAGCATTCACTGAGTACTGAGTACATGCATGTGGGAGAACTACCTGAGACCCAGGAAAGAACCACCCAAAAGGATGAGAGGGAACAATATCTAGAGCTTATACCTAGGAGAGGGGATTAGTTCCCTCCACCAGCTGGGAAACATTCAGGAAGCATTGGGTAGGGTAGTCAGAAGAATTTTGTCTCATTAATTAGCCCCAGGCTTAACTTTATTCTTGTGACTACAAACAAATCTTAAAAGCAAGAACCAAAAGGATAAGCCTGCTTCTGAGTAACTTAATTAGAATATCATATGATTGAATCTCCAGAAATCCAGAGGAAGAGCTACATTTGGGATCAGGCACATGCAAGTCCAGAGGCAAAAGCGAAAGTATGTTAGAAGCAAGGAGACAAGACCTCCATGTTGGCTACCACTGTGGTGCCTCAACGCATGCCTATGGCCTCAGGTGTGTTCCCTTATGACTTGATAATGCTGAAGGAAAAGGTTCACTTGGGCATGTACTGGCCAGGCTGAAAATGGGTTATCTGTGTATGCATAGTACCAACTGATAATGGACTATACTTTGAGGTGGCCCTGAATAACAGCAGTGAGGCAGAGCAGGTTGGCATACCTAAAGATCTATATTATAGAAAAAGAAATGGTCCAAAATGAAAAATATATATGGCTCCATATACAAGTAGTGGAGAATGCATTGGCCAGTTGGTCAGAGGCCTGGGAGAGTGAACCTTTCCCACAGAAGAAGGACTCAGTAGCCATTGAGACAGAATGACCACCCTCAGCCAACGGCCACTCAAGTATCAACACACTGTGTAAGAGTGTAGAACCCGAGTAGTGAAAATGGTGGAATGAAGGCTATTCATGAGCCCAGCATAGACACTCAATGTTGATCTAGCCTTTGCTTCAGCTGCCAAATGTCCATCCAGCCAGGCATAGAAATTTAAAGTGATGGTAAGAAAAGAATGCTGACTCCAGATATGGTACCATCTTTCAAGAAGACCAAAACAGCCTCTTGGTGTCAAGCTGATCGCATGGGACCCTTCTACGCTAGACAGTTTGCTTTATTTATTCGGCTAGGGTTTACAGTGTGTTTGGCCCATTAGCATGAAATTCCATTTAACATTGCTCTGGACCAAGAAACCCACTTTACAGAAAAAGAGGCATGGTAGTGAGTATATGACCAGGGATCAAATACCATACCAGTCAGAAACTGTTGATTTGATAGATGGAAGAGCCTTCGGAAGCACAAATGAGATAAAAGGACATGATTTCATAGGTGGATAAGAAAATATTCTTTACATGCATTAGGTAGCCTAAATGTACAGCCCTTATATTGTGCTGTGCTCTCAGTAAATGTAAAGCATGGATCTAGAAAACATGAATTAGAAGTAGAAGTGGTCCCACTTGGGGAATTTGTGCTTCTTGTTCTTGAAGCTCTGAGTATCATAAGTTTAGTGGTCTAGATCCTCAAATGAGAATGCTTTCACCAAAGAACAAAACAAGATTCTCAGTAAATTTCAAGCTATAGCTATTATCTGATCACATCAGAATCCTCATGCCAAGAGACCAGCAGAGAGAGAAAGGAGTAGCCATATTGTTATAAGCAATGGACCCTGATCAATAAGAAGTGATGAGGCTACTCTTAAACAATGGGGACATATATTTGGCACTCAGATAATCCACCAGAGTGTTTCTTCTTATTCCCTTGCCCAATTTTATTGATAAATGTACATGGGCAGCACCCATAGTTTTGTGACCAGGTATTCGGACTCCTCAGGACTGAAGCCTGGATCATTTCATCAGGTCAAGAAATCTAGACCAAAAGAGATGGTAGCCAGGAGTGGAGGAAATGGGTAGAAGATGGGAATAGAAGGAGACAACAAGCATCTATTATAGTCTTGAGACGAGTTGTAGAAATAAGCCAGTACTGCATCCCACTAATCTTCCTCAGGCAAGCTTCCCCCCAAAAAGAGACCAGTAAGAATCCTAGAGGAATTGTTCCCAGGGCTAATCATGCAAAACAAATGAATCTAAAAAGCTCAGTGCGTGGACTGTAATGGATGCTGAGGCACTCATTCTCTCAACTTCTGGGAGAAGGTCCTCAGATGAGTCCTTCTTTGGTCATTGCCTGCAGCAGAAGAGAGCAGCCTCACCCAAGCTCAACTTCCCTTCCCCTTGACAATCCAAATCCAATCACCATTTGATGCTTAGGCATAAAGGTCCAACCCTATAGAATCATCCCAGTTTCAGAGATCCCTTCCAGATTCAAGAAGGCTTTGTTGTGATTGCATCACAATTCAACCCCTCCCCCTGCCATTCTCCTTCACAAGTGTAGATCCTGAGGGGTACTACTCAATAACCATCCTGCATGGAAACCTCCTACTCAAATCCTATTTCCCAGCAACATGTAAAAAAAAAAAGATATACTCTGGAAAATGTCACTATGAGAGTAAGTTCAGTGCCTTCTAATGAAAAGTGATATAAATTTTCCTTAGATTATGAATGTGCTCAAGTTTGGCCAGTCATGATACAAATGGCTTCCTCCATCAGATGACCTGAATCTTCATTCAGGGTATTTTGCCCCCAGAGGGTAGTGGGCATCTTGATGAGGTGATCAGAAATACTGAAATGCTCATAAGTGTGATTATTTAAGAAGACACATATTCTTAAATCACTCATGAAAGAGATAAGAAAAAGTATTATTTTGCATAATTTTGAAAGCTAAAGCATAATGACAAATTTCAAAGAAAATAAAATTATAATAGAAATGAACTGTTAACATAAACATTTCCTTCTAAATCACCCTTAATCCTTACACTGGAATCAAACTACTTTCAGCATTAATATACTTTGGTCGTTCACCAAAATTTCTCTAGACAGACTTCATCAGCTGCCAATATGTCTCCATCACAGACCCAAGTAGTCTGTTCACTCTGATTAGATTGTTGGAGCTAATTTAAAGTATAACCTTTGTTATGTCTAAAGCAGCCTAATCAGCTATATGAAGATTCTCTGACACCCTGGCATCCAATTCGTTTCCATGTCATTGAAGCAGAAAGACAAAGATTATGGCCATCAAAGTATATCTTCAGGCAGAGTGCTCTCCAAACTAGTGCTTAGTTAAAATTGTCATGTTTTAAAATCACTGCTAGGATATTCAGATGTTTGATAAAAATTCAGGGAAGCTCGGAAGTATCTCAGTTCTTTAATCTTGACTAGGTCTCATTTCCCTTAGTGGGTAAGTTCCTTGAAGGAACAGATCATATTCTCCTCAGTATTCCTCACAGATAGAATGCTTTTATACAAATATATGTAACAAGGTAATTTTCGAGAAAGGTCTCTGTTACTTTGAGTTTTTTTTCTGATGCAATCTCACCAGAGCCCTCATTTTGGACTAGCGTACTGGGTTAATTTCTTTATATGAGTCATCTTATTTATTACCCACAAGCTTAGGAGTGAGGCCTTATTATTATCATCATTGAGACCACCAAGTCACAAGAAGGTTAAATAATTTTCGGCATATATGTAGTTGGTGGGAAACATGGTATTGAAATGTAGACTGCCTCCAGGGCCCATAATTTTATCTTCCTACTTCTCAGTGGAGGCGGAATCTCTCAGAAGCTTCTCTCTGAGTATTGGGGGTGTGCTCCTCAACACAGCACAAGTCAGTGAAGGACCGGAGCTTGGTTCCTGGCACCATGTGTTGAAAAGTGGTTTTTGGGTCAGAGAATAAAGATTATTATAAACCTAGCCCTTCTGCTGATGTATTTGTTAATTGAGCACAAGTCTAAAAAGTAGCCTTTCCTGATTTCCTCTTCCTGACTATTACTTCAGGTGTTTTTTCTCTCATTTAAACCTTGCTCTAATCCTTGGAAGTGGCGTGGTGTTGATGGAGGGCAGTGACAGGAGACGAACACCATGATTAATGTTCCTAAAAATGCTGATATATAAATAGCATAGTAAAAACAGGAGGGACGCCACCTTAAGCCAAGATTCCATTCTCAAAGCAGAGAGTTGGGGAGTGAAATGCCTAATATATTCTTCGGTAATCAGACAATAATCCATCATATCCTAAGGCAGAGCAAGCAGTCCGAACTGATACGTTCCCAGTGCTCGAGGGAAACCGCTATCTTGGAGAGGAACAAAGATCAATAAATTCCTTCGGATAAGTTTATCTTGCAGAATTATCTGGAAGACTGATTGTGGATAAGGACAGAGAGTCCTTCACTGGAGATAGACATCATGAGACCACATGACCAGGTGACAGCCCCTTAGTCCTTTGCCCCGTTCCTGGAACACTTTAAAAGAATCCTAAGCCCTTGAGCGTGCCTCCTCTCTGAGGTTGCCAACAGTCCCACTGAGTGTGCACTCTTAAATAAAGCCTTCTCAGTGCCCAACTTACTGCGTCTTGTCTCTGTGCTCTTCCAGTGGTAAGCGTCTTTGTTGTCTCTTTGCTATTTCATTTTATTTCCAAGTCTTCACTCTCTCTGTCCTACTTCAGCTTCCTTTCCCTCTGCTGCCTGCAAGGCAGCTGCCATTCCCTGCTACTCCCGCTTTAATAAATTCCTTCCTTACCTACACTCTCCAACCTGCTCGAGAATCCCTTCTCGTTCAGAGTCAAGAACCCTCCCCCATCCAGGTTGAGGTTTCACCTGGTGGGCAAGGAGAGCCCTCCCCAGAAGCAGCTGCCTGACAGTATGATGCAAAGAACTTGAACCTGGGAATTAAACCAGCCTTGTTCTATTTCTGACCCTACCGTTCACTAGATGTATCCTTGAGCATAGAATTTAAAATATCTGAATTTAGTTTTCAGTAAAATGAAGACAATAATCTCCACCATAGATGGTTGTTGTGATGGTTAAATGACATGATAGACATAAAACTCAGGGGCCATGAATAATGCTCAATAATTGTGAGTTCCCCTTGCCCTGCTCTGACTGCTTTGTTTTCCTGATGAAGGGATATAGGTGCAGTCAGCCACTAGGTCCTGAAAGTTGCTCCCTACAGCAAGGAGCAAGGAAGAGTTGCTCAAGCTGGAAATTGAAGATTTTCTATCTCCCATATGTAGAATTGCTTTAATGGAGTAGTTAAGAAAGGACCTCAATTACATTTGAATACTTGTCTCGATACTTTAAATACTTGCTTTAGTGCTTATGTATTTTAAAATCAACACCTTTGCTGTTTTAGTACTTGTATTTGGGGATAGTCTTAAGTTTAGAATTTTATCCCTATTGTAGGGACTTGAGGGCCCACTGCATCAGATTCTGTAGGTTTGTTTTTAATAGTCCCCAAACCTAGGCCTTTATTAATTTACAAAGAGTTAGAGGTACTGATTTGCTTACATCACTGTTGAGAATTCTCAGTTTTGGGTATTGGTCAGACTTTAAATTTCAGAAGCAATGTGACCTTGTAGAAAAAGTGCTAAACCAGGAATCACGGCACCTGGATTCTCAAGTCGGTTCAGCAACTCTTTATCAGAAAGACCCTGGACAAAAAACTCTCCAAGTTCCTCCAGCAGGGAACCATTTCTCATTCATTCTTACACTCAGAAGCCAGCAGAGTATCTACAACAAAGTAAAAACTACAAAAATACTTTTGTTGAATCCAGAAATATTTTAGTCAATAGGACAATCAATCAATACAGGAATTACAGGTGGAAGAACTTGGGGCATTGTCGTCTGGCTACGTTATGGTCATGCTTTTGACATGGACATATTGTAGCGAATGAGATAAGGAATCCTAATTCTGAAAATTTCTAACTTCAGCTTTTCTGAATTTTCAAGAAGTTTTCAACCACATGGCTCTAGTCTTTGATAATTTTCTCTCAGAGGTTTCTCTTCACCCAAATCTCTCCAGACTATAATAATTCTTCCTACAGCTGCACTCACACCTCATCCATTTTGTTTATTTTTCAAGAGAGATTTCTCTAGGTTTCCAATTCTGAACGACAGCACTTTCATCTAGTTCAATATTTAGTTATACATTTTTGTATTTCTTTTCTAGGCTGAGTTTGACCCTTATTCATTTCCAACTTTTGCAGACATCTTCATTTACATCACTGGAACCACAAACTTACAACAGAACATTTATAAACAATAGTCTTAGGCAGTATACGTAACAGTTTTTAAAATAGAGGTGTAAATTGGCTTTATAATCAATAAAACCTGCAACTACAGAGTTCTTGCTTTTCCACACGATTTCATTTTATATCTTTTTCTCAGATTGAAAATTTAAATATTAAATGAAAATGAACAGGCTCAACTGACCCTGTTAAAGGCAACTATTTAGTTACTATATGCAAACACACATGGACTATTTGAATCATGTATTATTATTTTTGTTAAAATGAATTTAAAAATTATTTCTGGAATACAACTACAAAGATTTATAAAAGAAACTGTAAAGAATTTTGTCTGTGAATTTTCCATTATGAATGCTTGATGATAATAAGTAAGCCATTTCCACCCTTGAAAATTTCAGCTTCCCTTCACTTCTGTGGTTAGGTATAGTTCACACATGGCCAAGGAAATCTGGTGAGTAAATAAGAGGATGTCCTCAGTCTGTACAATTCACAATATGCCCTCCCTCATTATGGAAATTAATAAGCTGGCATTGTGAAATAACAATATAAGCTCCAAATGTTAGTAAGCTAATTTCTTGCATTTGTATTCAATCTGGAAAAATGGAAAGAAATATGTGAAGGGTAGAATATCTACAATCTTATTGTATGTGAAGGGTAGCAGAAAATGCCACCCCAAAATGTGGCACACTGATTATTCGGAGCTGTTGGAAAATTGCAATTGCAGGGACAGACTTTCTCCGAACTCCCCTTATGAGCCTAAAGATAGGTCCTGAAAAGAACTAAATTGTCCTAGTCCTCTCCCACAGAGTTTCATCAACTGGGGGAAAACTGATTCATCACAGGAGAGACTAGAAGTGGACACCACACTTGGACAAACTTTGTCACAAATTAACACACCTTCCATCTATTATTCTAAGGGCCCATTCATCCTTCCTAATAACCATTTACTCTCTCCAAAGAGGCTTACATCCTACTTCCCCCATAGTAAGATGGTATTTAAGCCTGAATTCTAAGCCATCTCAAAGAGTTACACATTTTTCCCAGGTATCTCCCATGTATATATGGGGTATATGTGTTGATAAACTCCTGTTTTTCTATTGTTAATCTGTCCTTTATTATAGGGGTTCCATGTGGGAACTCAGAAGTGCAGAAGGAAAATTATTTTTCCTCCCCTACATGAAATTCCAGAAAATGTATATATACCAACTATAACATGAAACTTTGCCTTTTAATGTTCAGTTATTTATGTAAATGTCTTAACCTACCATAAAGGCTAAATCATATAGTAATTACCAGAAAAATTTTTTAAATAACTATCTTGAGACTTACAGAAATCAGTTCATATGGAGGAAGACATGAATCTTTCACTTCTGGTCAATAGTTTGACCCTGATAAATAGTTTACCAATTGATTGTGAGTCTCTGACCTGTGGAGCCTGCATTTTTAGTATAAAAAATCATAAATCTGTGTACATAAAAGTGAAAGATAGTAGCTAGAATAATCGGCATCCCAAAGTGATAGAGAGGGTATGAAAGCTTAGGAGACTAATTGCCTTTTTGTGCACTAATATTGTTTCTCCTGATAGAGTTACAGCCCATGTTCTCCTTGTAAATTATTGCCAAGATAACTAGGATGTTATTTTTGATTTATTTATTATTTGGATAAGAAAAGTGCAACACCCAGTAATTTTCAGAGAGTTTGAAATCTAAATAGAGAAGAGAGAAGAAACATAACAGCAAACAATACAAGATAGAATAATAAATAGAACATTTGAATCATAGTTTGCAACTACAAAGAATTCTCCGTATTTCATTTAATAAAGACATAGCCTTAAATTTTAAGTTGCATGCTTTAGGCTTTATTGATGGAGGCGTTTGGAGAAGGAAAATATAGTTTGAGTGGCAATAGTTTAGAAACTCTTCATTCAGGGCTGATTTTTAAGTGGGCCTTGAAAAATGGCAAGAGGATAATGTTGACCTAGAATGTTTGCAGCCTCTGAAATGGCTTAACACTGGCAGAAACATCTTTCAAAACATTTATTTAGGCACCAGAGTTCCAGTGTCTGCAATTGGAAGGACTTTTGTTTCTCCCTCCATTAGTCCACTGGTTGTGCAGAACCTCTTCTGTGAAAAGAGAGATAAAATACACACGTTACCTGAGTATTAAACTTGAGTCTAGATAGAATACCAGAATCATTTGGGGGACTTTTAAAAAAATAAAGAGAATTTCTCAGGCCTACTGAAACAAAATGTACAAAGGGGTGAAGAATTTACATTTTTTACAAGCCCCACCTAAATCTGGTGGATCAGATTGTAGAATTACTAGATTTGAAGTTAAAGTATATTATCATACTATTTGTTAAGAAGGTTTTGTTAAAACTGACAACAAACAATGCCATGTTGGACAACAATTCTAACAGGGCTTGCAGGACATGGTAGCAGAAGTGTCACAAACTCACCCTCAATCTCTCCTCTTTGCAAAGCTCCTTGCAGTCCTTTACAAGGCTCCACGAACCCTTCCTAGTCCTTCTGGAGTGCCCCAGTATGAAGTCAAGTCCCACCATTTACTTGATAGAGAAGATGGAGAGTGAAGTATTTCAAACTGTGTTAAAGAGGACCATTGGGAAAGTGATATAGGTTCTAGGAAGAAAGACACAAAGAATCTGAGTAATAGAGTAATAAATAAGACCAGAATTAAAAAATGGAAAGATTTGAAAAGAATAATCCTCTTTTAACTACTTTTACTCTAAACAAATTACTAGTATACAATTAGCTTGAATTTCAAACTCATTCAAAAGTCGCCTTATCTGATATCTTGATTTGGGTGGTAGTTGCATTAGTGTATACATATGTCAAAATTCATCAAGCTGTACACTGAGATATGTGAATTTTATTGCATGTTCCTCAATATAAAAAATAAAAATAAATAACCAGCACAACCATTAAAATAAGGTACAATCAATTTATGCTTAAAGTACATTTTTTTAAAATTCACGTTGAAACATGTGGCTCTCTTCCCACTTCTCTACCATCTCTCTAACACCAAAGCTACCAACTGTAACCTTCACAAATTTGAATCTTGGAAGGCAGTATAAGACAGAGAAGACAAGTAGTGACTCTATAGCATCTTACTACGCTGATGGACAGTGACTGTAATGGGATATGTGGTGGGGACTTGATAATGGGGGGAATCTAGTAACCACAATGTTGCTCATGTAAATGTATATTAATGATACCCCCCCCCAAAAAAAGACGCAGGCCCAAGGAATAAATAAAGTCTGCAAAAGCAAAAAAAAAAAAAAAATTTGAATCTTGGCATTCTTTAATATTTCAAATGTTAGTATAAAAGAATGAAGAGTATTTGGCCAAAAAGAGGCTTGAGAGGCACAACAAAAATTGCACCAAGTAGGCAATACATTATATTGCTTAAATAAGACCCTATAGGCATTACTCTTACCAGGCAAATACCATAACACTTAACTATTGATCCTATACTTTCCAGAAAACTTAAGTTTAAAACAAAAATGTTGCAAAGAGTGAGTCCTAATACTGTGTTACAAGAAGGAAATACTATACGCATTGATTCATTCATTCATTTGGCAATTGCTAAGAGTCTTCCTAGTGGCAGGAATTATACACTGGAGATTGTGCCAAGATTAAATAACACTATTAATTGCATAGTCTGTAAGTGGAAATAAATGTAAACAAATATTGGCAATATACTATGACAAGTGCTAGAATAATAAGATATAGCGGTTTACCCAAAAGGAGAGGGTAATCAACACTTCCTTGGGAATGTGCGGAAAGAATTAAGAGTAGATAAGGTATTCAAAATATATCTAGAAGAGTAAGTAAAATGTGTTTACATGACCTGGGGAGGGAATAAAAGAGGATTCTAGCCTAATGGATGTTTCACAACTATCCTTCTGATCTAGATACAAATGCTGGAAGATTTCTCGCTCATCAGATGCTGCAAAACCACTTAACTTGCTGTTCCCAGGGCTCATAAAATTACCAAGCCATTAGAAATTGGATGATCTGTTCATAATGGGGTTGCTCTGGATGAGAGTCAGCAAAATCTTGGAAAATGGACAGATGTCTTTTCTGCTGAAGAATCCATAAACAACATGCGGGCATCTATGGATGCGTAACTCTCCCCTGACAGCTACATGAGCAATAGCTAAACAAGGAGCCTCAGCCCAAGAGACACGTAGTGGTCACCAAAATGACAACAGAACCTCAGCAGACATCAGCTTAGCTCCTTCACAATAAACTGGGTTCGAAAAAGGACAGTGATAGTGGTTCACTTGATGTTAATTTGCTGGCCTCCTCCACTGTCCTCCCTCCTTTCCTTCTAAGTGACCCTCATTGAGGAACCACATGATTCATCCCCAAATTAATGACTGCTACTACCACCACCAAGGATGGATAGACTGAGGAGTTTGATACTCTCTTTCCAGCTTACTATTATGGTACATACGCTATGTTCTACTTCCTTCAAAGTACTTTACTTGAATCTTAAGAGTCTTTTGTTCTCTCCATAGAATGCTGACTCTTCAAATAAAAAACACAGTTTTCAAAATTACTGCTTTTGTTGCTGGGTCTAAAAGCCTAGTCTAGAATTCAAAAATGAAATGTTGGTTGTTTCTTTCTCTAAATGCTTGTAGTCTACAATTCTAATTCTCTTCAGAGCAATGAAAGCCTCTGACCAGTTTCCAGCTGGGCAGAGATTAGAATGAAATTAACATTTCTAAATAGTATCTCACTACATTTGTCCGTGTACAAAGGGAACCAGGGAGATCTGGGTGGAGCACTTAGACTATCCACTGTATTTGGTGTGCTTTAAACAACCTCTTAGGTAGATGTTATCACACACCCCCTCCACTCCCCGTATCATAAATGTACTTTTTAAGATTTAGCCTGTGCCCATGGTCACAGTTAGTGAGTTGGATCAAACCCAAGTCTTCTGACTTCAAGTCTAGTGCATTTCAAGTTTGCTCTACATATGAAACTAACTAGGAATAATGTGGCTCCATTTTCCACATTGCCTGCGTATGACTCCTTAACACAAAAATTCAGATTTATCACAAGCCAAATAATAATAATGGCTAACATTTATTAATAGGTTACTATTTATCAGTCACTATGCTATGCACTCTATGTGAGTTAATTCTTGTTATCCTTATAACAACCTTATGAAGTTGGTGTTATTATTAATTCCGTTTGAAACCTGAGTCAAGTGGGGCTTACAGAGCTTAACTCTCCCCAAACCACAAAGGTAATAAGTGTCTGAGTCTGAACATGAAGTTAGGCCTGATTCCAAAGTCCACGCTTTTAATGATTTTTCTATACTACCTTTATAGCTAAAGAAAGTAAAATTCTAATATACATTATCAAGAGGTAAGCATCACTAGAGAAGGCATTTTTCTTTTCTAGTCCTGTCCTCTGCCAAAAGTATTGGAAAACAACTTTGTTATGACACTGTTCATACAAGATATTACATTATCTGAAGGACCGCCATTTGCACATACTATTACAATGTCACATTAGCTCTTATTAAACCTAATTTCCCAAGATAAGTCATTCCAAAGTATCATGAATTATCAATGAAAACCAACTTTATGGAAAAATGTGGGCTTTTTGACCGGTAGCCTTTCACTGTCGTAATAGTCCGTTACATTTAACACAAAAAATAATCTAAGTTTACGTTCACTATATATTTTAAATCTTCCTTTGGATGTCTCACAAATGTGGCTCATATTATATGATAACTCACTATACAGAATTATACTACATGAGATATATTCAGTATTTGATGTAAAATCTTTTATTTATTCAGTGAATATTTTTGCATACCTACAAGGATCCAGGCTGCAGCGAGTAGACATCATGGCGAGCCAGAGAGATACAGTCCTGCCCTCATGAAACTGAAGCCTCGAATGAAGATAGCCAAAAAATAAAAATAAACAAATATAAAGTAACAATTTTGATAAGTGCCCCAAAGAGAAAGTATGTGATGCCTTGAGGGTCTCTAACAGAAGCATTTAATAGGGGAGAAGGGTCTGAGAAAGCTTTCCTAAGGAAGTCACAGTTGAACAGAGTCCAAGCTAAGTAAGTGGGGGTGGGGCAGAAGGAGGAGCATTGCAGTCTGAGGGAAAAGCACAGTGAATCTATGCTGGGAAGAGAATGGACTACAAGGCATACAGGAAACTGAAAACAGGACAACTTGACTGGGTCCGAAAGAAGAGAGAGAGAGAAAGAACGGTTCTGGAGTGGCTCGAGAGAAAACAGAACCAAGCCAAATAGGGCTGGTCTTCAACCTGTGGATAAGGAGAAGCTGATAAAGGGTTTAGGGAGTTGGAGACACTCGTAAAATGGTTAGAGGATGATTGACTACCAAACATGCTTTAGAAGCAGTAGATAAAGTATTTTTCTAGGAAATGGTAGAGGCTTAATAACCAAGGTACCATTTCCTTCTTACTAGAGAAGGAAAAGCCAAAGGGTTTTCCTTTTCTCTCCCTTCCCCAGAGAGGATTTCTTTATATTTCAGAATGACAATTCCTCTCTCTTCTCTCTCTCTCTAAAGGGGAGGAGGGGTAGATGTGTCAGCCACCCTATATAAGCTCCAGTTTTCTTTTTTTCAGAGATCTTCTCCTTGGTGCCCCACAGCACACACAGGTGGGCACTGAGCCTGCATCACCTCAGCTCATTGGGAATTTGGTCACTGGTAACACATGCTAAGACATTCTGTAAGTAATATATGGTCTGTTTTATACAGAGATTTTTTTCAGAATATACATAGGAGTATATGTACCTATATACATCACCTAAACTCCAGGCCTCAAATAAATCCTACAAATACATTTCTAAAAAAAAGCAGTTCACAAAGAAATATGTGAACTAGGCATCATAACCATGAACTCTGAAAGAAAAATCATATCCACAAAAACTTCAGATATATAAATTACAGTCACAGAACATAAAATATTAATACCTTGGTGATTTTAAAAATTAGAGATAAACTCAAAAGTATATGTTTAGGAATAGAAAGGTTTAAAGAATGACCAAGTAAATTTGCACACAAAAATAACTGAACTTCCAAAAATAAGAAATATAGTAGCCAAAATTTAAAAGTGAATCTAGGGATTTTAGAATGGATAAGACTCAATTAAAAAGAGAATTTATGAATTAGAAGTAGGTCAAAAGAAATTATTCAGAATGCAGGAAAAACTTACAAAAAAAACTAGAAAATATGAAAAATAGATGAGAAAAACAGGAAAGTGAGATATCTAGCATATTAAATCAGAGCTCCAGAAGTAGTAAAAAGAGAGAATTACATATATAAGTATATATAGATATAATTTTATATCTGTAATTTAATATAGTTATAATAAATTTGATTATTTAATAATACATTAGCTAAGAATTTTCCATAACTGATGAAAGATACTGAAACACAAATACAAGAATCTCAACAAATCCAAAGTAGGATAAAAAATTCATAGTGAAACTGCCAATTGTCAAAATAGAGGAGACTTTGGAAGGAAATGGAAACTTGAAGAGACAGATCGGAGTATTTTTATACTAGGCTTGATGAAGAGTTGGCAGTCACATAGGAGTATGATGGGTTAAGGAGTAAATGTGGTAAAGTGAAGGAATTTAGCAAGGACTATTCGGATTCAGGAGAGAAGGGCTAGAAGAGGCCAGAGTAACCTTCCTGTTGCTGCTGTCTTCTCAAACTCCTTCACCTTAAAATACTCAATATGCCATTGTCTTGCCAATGGGTTTCAGCTCCAGGCAAGTTCACTATGGATTCAGTGAGACTGAGGAATGACAATGGAACATTCTTGGGGTGAAGGGTTTGTTATCCAGTTTGTTCCCCAGTGATAGGCCAAGCACTAGAATTATGTCTGTAATCCAGTCTTCGGGTCTGTAATCCTCCTTGTCTCTGCCTTTGCCCAGAGCACTGGGCAGAGCTCTTTATATAGTGACTCAGTCAATAATAGCTCATTGCCTACAGGTGTGGAAGCAGTAGCCTGGCAGCAGGTTCAGGTGAGGATCCTGGCCATAGGCGCTTCCATTTTCCCCAAGGAAAATACATAGAAAAAAGTTATAGAGATATGCCTGATGATTTAAAATGCTACTATTTTTATGTATAATTTAGTATTTTATCTTTTAAAAATGGAATTTTTTCACTATTTTCTTATCTTGGTAAATATTTATTTCCATACCTGATTTTACATTTTTATGTTTTCTTTTTTTTCCTGAGATAACCACAAATTGCATAAGCTGCAGGCTCCATAAAAAACCTGGATCTGCCCTTGCCTCCATTATATTTCCCAAGGGAGACTCTACAGATGTCAGCCCTCAGAGTCATGGTCCCGGGGGATTTTGTTGGGGGCCTCTCCTTTGGGGCCCTTGCCACACAAATATGAACATACAAAAATGAGCCTTCACCCTGACAATTTCAATCCCTGACTGATAAAGCTGCAGATATTACCCTTCAACTTCCTTCTCACAGGAACATTTCTCTCTTCCTTTTTCACTTGTGAGCTGAAACCCACTTTCATAATCACTCCCACTTTGCAACACCTGACCCAGTGCTTCTAGCCCCCACACTAATTTTCCTTCTTCAAAAGGAAAATTACTCATGACTTACTCCCAGCCATTCCTCAAAACTTCCACCCCAAAAACCACACCCTACTCATCAAACATGTATTTATACTCCAAACCCCAAAGAAACAGCTAATGAAACCCTTATTCCACATCCCCCTGCCTCTTGAATCCTGCCTCTCTGCTGGTTACTGCTATGAGGGACACACCTCTGATGTCCCTCTCAGAGCAAAGAAGTGCAGAGAAATCCCATTTCTTGACTGGCTCTCCTGAGAAAGAGAAGCAAAACTCTTTCCACCAAACCTTGGAACTGGGCTTTCAAGAGTTTGTAACACAGAAAGCAATATTCTTTGCAGCTTGACTTAGCCTGACCCATGGAATCATAAAAATGAAAAAAATATTGCTTAATTATGTTATTCAATTACTGCCTGGCTTAAGTGGGTTTTTTTGTTTGTTCGTTTGTTTTTGAGCAAACGGGAAACTCAACCACCATTCTCAACATTGCTTTTAAGGCAAATTGTGCTCCTGCTTTACAAATACCCGGCTTAATAAATGCTTGTTGAGCCACAGACTGTTGACACTCTGAGTAAATGAACTATCACTTTTCAGTTTGTGAGGCTAAAACTCTTCTATTTCTGTAACTGGAGCTGGTTGCTGGGTAAGCCAAAACGGGATCTATCACCTAGGTGTCCCGATGGCTAATTATTAAAATGAATCCAAGTGCATGGTACTTACCATCCCTATGCCTACCATCATTTCTCTTCTTTGAAAGTGCAAAGTGGACCTTTATGAGATGCATTTAATTTCTATAAGAAGATTGAGAAGCTGCAAGAATTCTCATCCCCTCTCCATTGCTGTTCCTTCCAGGGATCACCCCTTGTTTTCTGTTTCAAGTAGCCTACATCTGAGATCCAGGCCTGACAGAGCAGGAACCCCAGAGGCACAGAGCCTCCGTGTCTTCTAAAGCTGCTTATGGTCCTTTAGTTTTAATGTAAGGATGTAGAACTAAGCTTTAAGATAATGCTGAGACCTTTGCCAAAGTGTGGTCTTCAGACCAGTGCTGGTCTACAGAACTGTCGCCTGTCAATGACAAAGTAAATACAGAAATTCAGAATGTGCATTAAAAAATATTCACAGTCAGCTGGTGTTGTTATATCGTGTCACATCTGAGCAAACAGTCCCTGGACTTGTTTCATTAAACAAGGAATTCCCAGGCTGGGTGTTATAAAACTCACTCAGTTACATGTGACGTAAGCTGCAAATGGGGCATGCACAGTAAGACCACATATTGGTCTGCATGGAAGGCAGGGTAAGTTTAATGCATGCAAGTTCGTAAGAGCTCCTGACCTCTATCGAGCTAGCTCTGATTTCTGCACAGTCTGAGAACCTGTCAGTTTTGCCATGCCCTCAGACTTCAAATCAGTGTAGTAGGGCTAAGGTGGGTCGGGTGCCAGCTGGGGTGCTATGCCACTGTAAACTGCCTCTTTGGAGTCTGCAGAGCCCGTGCCTTGCATCCAGCAGAGCAGAAATAACAACTTGCCACGTGTACAGCACTGATGTCCAAAAGAAAAGCCACACAGGGACATCTAGTGGCAATGAGAAATCACCAAACTCCAGAGGAGTCCAGGAATTTCCAAACCACAAGCTGCTTGGGGGCTTTAGATTCATTTACGGACCTTTACCTCACACCGTAGCAAGTTAGTCACTGCATTTGAAGGCCAGCCAAGGTCAGAGTGATCTGTAGCATCTGAAATGGCAGTGGACCCCCTGGCCACTTGGTAGGCCACCAAACAAGGCACCGTATAGCCAAGCACAGCAAAGAGGGACGGCAATAGATGTGTTCATCAGGCCAGTGTGCTGAGGAGAGAATACAGATAGGAGACCCTCATTTTATGGGCAACTGCTTCGGTGCTCTCTTTCTGCTTGGCTATAAAATATAGCTGACCCTTGAGAAGTAGAAAAGATGCAAAGCTCCCAAATAAACTGAATACATTAAAAACAGTCCTCCAAACTTGCTGATCTATAAATTAGCATCAGCAGAACCCTTAATGAGTTACTTGTGAGTTTCACAGCAAGATGACAAAGCCAGATCAAAGCTACCCACCCAGACTGACAAAACACAGCTCTTAGAAGAGGCAGGCTTCTCCTAGCCTTGGATGGTAGGACTGAAGCTAAAATAGATACGGTTGCATTAGATTTTCATTGTCAAAAGCTGACTCTTTCACAGGCAGACAGATGCACAAATAAATTAAATTAGGTCTAAATTTGCTGGTAAAAATCATAATGGTTTTTATTATGAGGAAAATATTGGAAATCTATAACCACTGACTTTTGCCTCTTCCACACATAGCAAGGTCAAATTTTACTTACTACAATTCATGCCCCCTTAGGTAGTGTTTAAAAACTATCTAATTGATGTAATCTTGAAGTCCTTCCTTCAACCCACCTACCCCCACCCATCTAATGACAAGAAAACTCTTCGAGTTGCCCATTTATGCTCACTAAACCTCTTCTTGATTACACTGCAGTCAGACCCATACTGCAGTCCAAACTACTTACCTGAACAATTTCTCACTTCAAGGTCTTTCCTTCCCCAGATGAACTGTGCACAGAAGAGGTTTATATAGGGAGGTGAGCTCCAGCCCCTGTGATGTACTTCTGTCCTGGCTTCTGCTTCTCTGGTGGTTTCTCCTGCTCTCTGTCCTGTCTAAATCCACTCTAACTAGTCCACACTGGTGACATCCATAGTCTGTTCTCTCAGTGCATTTAGCTCCTGGTATTAACTCCACCTTTCCATCCAACCTCCACCCCTTCTTAGGTCTCTAGCTCTACCATCCACCTACCATCCACCTGCACCCTCAGCCTCTACTGTAGCCCTCCCTCAAGGCAACCTCACTCTAGGGATCTCTGTGACTGGTCAGCCAGCTCTCAGCCATCCCACCAGGAACTTTCAGAACTCCCGGAAACGGTCTGTGAAAGTGAGACAAGAGGGACTTAGGCATCTAATTCTGGACCTCTCCCTTCCAAGTCACATGACCCTGAGATGCCATTCTTCTGCATCTCATATTGCACTGAGCGACCTGTGACATGCACTCCTCCCAGAATCCACTATGGGAAGCAGGGTGTATTAGCTTCCTAGGGCCACTGCAGCAAATTAGCACAAACTCAGTGGCTTCAAACAAGAGAAATGTATTCTTTTCCAGGAGGCCAGAAATCAAGTCACCAACAGGTGGGTTCCCTCTGGAGGCTCTGAGGGAGAATCTGCTCTATGATTCTCTCCTACCGTCCAATGGCTCCAGCAACCCATGGCACTCCTTGGCCTGGGTCTGCATTACTCCGTCTTCTCATTACCTTCCTCTCTCTCTATCTCTGGGGCTATTTCCCCTTCTCTTCTATGGATTTGCCAGTGGGATTAGAGGCCGTTCTAATCCAGAATAATGCTGTCTCCAACTCTTAAATTTAATTACATCTGCAAGATCTTTTGTCCACTTAAGGTCACATTATAGGTTCTGGGGGTTTGGACTTGTACATATCTTTTTATGGGAGGGGCACTATTAAACCAACTACATGGGGCATATCCTCTCTGGGGCCTCTATCTTCTCACAAAGGCCAGGGGTGTGTAGGAACCCTCTGGGCATCCCCATAGCATTCCAACCCTAGATCTGAACCCCTTCCTTTTTGTACCAGAAGCATGGCTGCTTCTTGCATCTCTTCAGAGAGGAATTCACGTGTGTCATACTGGCTCTCGATCCTACTTCTGGGACTCTTGGTTCTAGAAAGTACCCATTCGCCTCTTCTCTAGGATGATAAAGTCTCAGTGCAGGCACTAACGGCAAAAATCTGTGTGGTTGAACAGAGATTTTATGTTATTTGTGAACATATTTTTAAAATATTACCTCCATTGTATATTTACAGACCCATAACAGTCACTTATATTAAGATATTGGCCCCATGTGACATTTTAACAAAAACTTTAAAGGGGAATACCAGGCTTGGAACATAATATTTTACTATGAATAAGCATGCTAATAATAAGCACCCATTAATACATCTCAGTTTATGTAAGTGTTTTTAAATACTGTTTCTACAAAGTATTGTTAAAATATTAGTTCAATGAGCGGCATCTGATTCATTTAGGATTTAATAAACTGTAGTTCTAGATCTAGAAGAATTTGCTCACCTTTACCTTCCATGTTTTAACATTTTATTTGGGAGCATTTCAAACAAATAAAAATAGAACAATCTAATAATTCACCATGTTCTTTACTTAGAACAGTATAATAATTCTCTAATTCTCACTCAGCTTCGACAGGTCACAACTCATGACCAACCTTGCTTTTTTATACTCATACTCTCTTGACTCTCTCTAGACCATCCTTGAATTTTGAAGCTATCTCAGACATCACACCCTCTGTAAATATTTCAGACATCTTTCTAAAAGAGACTCTTTTCTGCATATTGAATACCATTATCACACATGAAAATGTTAAAACAAGTCCTTAATAGCAAAGAATTAATCATGGTTCACATTTCCCCAATTGCTTACATTTTCCACTTTGGTTTTAGAATTAGAATCCAAATGCCATCCATATGTGAGAGATGATAAATCTCTCAAATTTCTTTTAATCAGTAGATTTGCACTTTGTATCTCTTTTTCTCTTTTCTTTCACTCGTTCTCTTCAGACTTTGTTAAAGAAATGGATTGTTTATCCTATAAAGTTTTCCTTAGTCGGTAGTTTTCTGACTTCATCCTTACGGTGATTTTTGTCCTTTATATTCCCTATAAATTTGTATTCAAAATTAGGGATTTGAGGAGACCCAGGTTGACTGTATTGTCCAGGCAACTTCATATGTGGTGTTGTATGCTATCCTCATGATTGAATAATCCCCCGTTGTCTTCTTTTTCCAATGTTAGCAGCCATGAATAATCATTGCCTTAGATCCATTAATTGATAAGTTGTTGAAAAAATTATTTCCTCAATTATTAGCTAGTAGGATTCTACAAGGAGACATTTCCCCTTTAGCAGCAATTGGTTATGCTGAGGTACAGTTTATACAAGAGAGGCAAGATAAATATTTGGCTCTTTTTTTAAATGATTTTCAAAAAGAATAAGATCTGTAACATCTTCAAAGAAGACATTATATATAAAATATGTATATATATACATATATGTATGTGTGTGTGTTTGCATATGTATGCATTTTATGAGCTCATGAATTTAAGGATCTTTGATGTCTTACAATCTATTGCAATTACTATACTTAGTGATACTCAAATTATCCTCTGACATGGAAGTCTATTCATTTAGGCCCCTGAATTCTTTTGAGATGACCCTAGTAGTCTTGAATAGCATCCTTATTTCTTGACAGGACAACATATATATTTCTATTTCTTGCATTTGGCTTCTGGTTCTTGTCAGTGGCTACAGATAGAAAATATGGTTACCTTTTTTTTTTTGTTTTGGATAAAACACAAGTTCAAACTAATACTTCCCACTCAAATTCAAGAGTACAGGGCTTTTACTTCACCTAACTGGTTTCATATCTCTATCTCTTTTCTGCCAAGCTCCAAATCTGGGTTTTCCATGGTACAAATACAGTTACTCATTTGCTTTATCCCACACCAAACACACAGGGGTCTCAAAATAATATTGACACTTCTACCAATTATACCATTACAGAAAGAGTTTTTTTCCTCTTCTAAGTGCTTTTGTGTCACTTGGATGTACCATCAAACTGTAATGCCCTAACTTAAAGTCACTTGGGATAGTTCTTCCGTGGGAGGTTATGCCATCAGCAGGATACAATTTTAGGTTTCTTTTTCCTTTTCCTTTCAATGTTTAGGAATTGCTCTTTGTGTTTAATTTTATTATACTACTATGCAAAATATTTACACTTTCAAAGTCACATCCTCAGAACAAGGTATATAAGAAAAACAAAGAAGAGTCTCTATCCTTTCCCTTTCCCCTGTTCCATACTGCCCTTATTGTTAACTATTTTTTTTAATGTTATGCTTTGTCACTTCTTTGATTTGTAAAATCTAAGAAAGCCAATGCCCTCATGCACATACATGCACACATTTTTATATTGTGATTATTCCATAGTAACAGAAATTTTTTTTCATTCCTTCATGTGGCTGCATAATAATCCATGATGTGAATACATCATAGTCTATTCAACCTATTCCATATGGGGGGATATTTGAATTAATTGCAGTATTTTGCCATTACAAATGGTGCTTCAAAGAATAGCATTGTTCCTGAGTACTTTCATTTTTTTTGACTGGTGTATCTTTTAGATCGATTCCTAAAAATGGGAACCTAATTTATCTAGTTCATATTTTGAAATATATTTTAAAACTCTAACTCAGAATCTAAACACAATCGTTATTAATTTTCTTTTGAGGAAAGGGTTTGGGATAAGTTTTGAATTAGTGGCATTAAAATTTGTGTGGCTGAGCAATGAGAAATCATGATTTTCCTAGTGGAATGATATACTATTTCTCCATAAAATAGTAATAAATCTAAATCCATCAAAGAAACTAGGAGCAATTTTAAAAGCAATAACCATGACTATATTATATGTATGCAATATAAAATCACCACCATGAGCATAAATGTCCCAGGAAAAAACAAAGATGTTATATTAGGCCTCATCAGCTGTTTCTGAGTTTTCCATTCAGTTTCATTTGGCCATAGCTTAGGCTGCTCTGTGTTAGTGTAAACTACTTGGCATTGGGTATGAAGCGATTAAACATTAATAATTTTAACTACCATTTCTGAGAAGTGAGTAATTTAATAGTGTTACACTGGAAGTGTTATGATTTCTATATATATATATACTCCAAGCAGAAAGAGATTTTTTTCCCAGTCAAAAGGGCTTTAAAACTTCAGTGCCCATCATGGTAACATCAAGAGTACTGACCTCAGAGAGAAAATTCAGCTTTCAGGAAGAGCACATATAGAATCAAAACACACTGGTAAGAAACTGTAGTGGTCAATTAACACTATCTCAACACTTTAACATTTGAGCATGGGTTTAAAAGATTACCAAATATTTGAGCATATGTCATACCATATAGAGCACAGTAATTTGTGACAAAAATAGATAATTTGGGTGAAATAATAGAAGACTAATGTTTAAACAAACTTTTTCTCATCACTTTGATTAAATTCTGGCACTAGTTATTTAGTGAAAATGAACTACAGAAATCTCTGTATTCATTTATGTCCTTTATATTCAATTATATAGATCAGGAATTGACAAATATTTTCTGTAAAAGATCAGATACATTTACACTTTAGTGAGCTATAAGGCAAAATCAAGTATGTTTTGTAGTTACATAAGAAGAGAAAAAGCAAATTTCCACATTTTTATTTGTGAAATTCAAAGGATAACAATAATAGTCAACAAATTTTGTTTTTGTGATTCAGACCTACTAGTGAAAAGACAGAATTTTATTCAAAGGATAACATTTGGCTGAACTGGGTTCCAAGGTTAGTGTTCCTAATCAATAAAATTATTGCCAGTGTTCACAAGTAACAACCATTTTTAGCCCATGGGCCAAACAAAAACAGGTGGTAGACCAGATTTGGCCCACAGGCCATCATGAACTGACCTCTGGCATGGATATTTCCCAGTATAGTATGGATTTAGTCAGTTCAACAAATTCTTTTACATTCTTTACAAGCCCTAAATTAAATAACCCCCAGGAGAATGCAAACCCTATGAGGCAGGAAGCTTCATTTGTCCTACTCATTGATGTATATGTAGCAAGTACCTAACAGTGTCTGGCACTGAGGCCCTCAGGAAATACCTCTTTCATGAAGCAATGAATAAGACATTTTCTGCTATTTTACATATAGATATTTGGCCTAGAAGGAACTTAACTAATTCTTAGAGTCAAGATTCTGGAAATCCAGAATAAACAAGACCAAGGAACCCTACTTCACTTACTTCTCATCCCATTTGTCCCACAGTCACTGCTACTTGTGATTCAAGTGACAGTATGTTCAATGTCTGCAGAATATTTAACAGAAGGAAACCTCCAAATGGGGATAACTTACGTTTTTTTCTGAAAATTAGCAAATGATTATTTGGTTTTGGTGACATCATGTTGGTGATTCAGAGAAAAATTAAAGATTATTCTAAAACATTAAGCCACAAAACGCTATTTAACTCACAAATTTAGTTTTGACCTCATTAATAGAGGCTACAAGAATTCTACTCTAATTATTCCCATATCTTGCTGTTCATATGTTAGTTACCACAGGAAAAAGAGGAGATCCACACCTGCCTCCAGAACAAACAGAATTTTTTAGAGTCAAAGGATATTTCAAATATTTTTCTAATTCAGTCTTTTTATTTTAAATGTGAAGAAATGGAGAGAGCAAGAATAGGTGACTTGCTTATGTGTCTCATGCAAGTTAGTGGCAAAGCTAAGGTTAGAACCAATTCTTGGTTCTGAGCTCTGTATAGTCATGAAAGATGAGTTATAAAGAAAAAGTAAATTACATTCCAGTAGTTATCAAATTTATAGATTAATAGCTCAGGCAAGGATTTAGCAAAACTTTTTTATTTTCATGATTAGTACAACCCATAGAAAGATGATATACAATTATTTCAGCAAATACTAACACAACAATTTCATATTTGAGCCAGTAATAATGTCTGTTCTACATTCAATACGACAAGTCAGAAATTAATTTTGGTGAAACACTTCCTTGGGAGCAGAGTGCAGATGATAATTTCAAGAGAACAGCCTGGGCACAATTTGGGAACCAACTTGATGGTAGAGGCGATAAGGGTATCCAAATATTTGTTCCCTGTCCCATCTGTCTCCCAATGTGGCACATTGCAAATGAGAGGGAAAAGGCCATGTTCACATACCCAGTGTTGCATTTTTTATGTAGTTATAACCACTGCTCTCATACCGAGTACATAGCAGACTACTACTAACCTGATAAAATGATGACACATTGGAATGAATTCTGTTGTAATTGCATAATGTTGTAGGGTTTATAATATCCTTTACATGTATCTAACTGAACCTCATAACATCATAAAGTGGGCAGGTGCAGTAGACTGATTGCATAAATGGCCCAAATTCCTCGTCTTTCTATGTATCCATGCCCCTGTGCCATGTGACTTTGCATGTTTTCTAACAAAGAGGTTGAGGCTATTTTATCACCTTACTTCTTCAGTCATACATACGCCAATAGCATGCTAGCATAGCATCTGTGAGTCATGCAGAATTCTGAAAAGGCACTTACACATTTTCATTTCCTCTCTTCCTCTTTGCCATGGCCATGATAACACACGCAGGCTACCACAATGGAGTAAGAGTCAGCAAACTTTTTCTGTAAAAGACCAGGTAGTAACTATTTTTGGTGTGCGGGCCACGTGGTCTCTATTGCAATCTGAATTGTGACACGAGAATAGCCATAGAAAATATGAAAGTAAATGAGCACAACTGTGTTCCAATAAAATGAACACTATTTATAAAACAGCCCATGGGCTGGATTTGGTCCATGAGCCATAGTTTTCAGAGCCTTGTCCTAGAGCATGAGATACATGGGATAGAGTTGAGTTGCTCCAGTAATCTTGGTTGAGATCATTTGGAGTCAGCCAAGCTCCAGCCAATCCCCAAACACATAAGACAGCCAGACATCAGTCTGGCAGAATTGCCTGGCCAACCTGCAGCTTACAGCAGACACTTGAGCAAACCCAGCCAATATCAGCTCAACCCTGCAGAATCCACTGCAACACCACTGAGTCATGTATGATTTGCTACAAAGAAGTATTGTGGTGAAAGATTACTCATACAACAGGTAAAGTATTAATTAAGCCATATTAGCATTAAAGATGGGGCTTAAGGAGGTTAAATATCTGAGGCAGGCAAAGTGTCAGAGCCAAGCCTCAGGTAGAGTTGTTTACAAATCCCATGTTCTATGCACAATACAAAACTGCTTCAATCCTTTGCTTTTCTCTTTATTTTAGGTGGTTTTGTGTACACAGAGAAATACAGATATGTATAATTTAAGCTAAAAGACAAAGAGTTTTAGGCAGCTTCTAACTCTCCACTGCTTCCCCTCTTAGCTTTTAGTTATTAAGAATCATGTCACTCTGGCTTAAAGTCTGCATTATTTTCTTTAAACTGCTAAGGCAGATCTCCTTGTGGTATATATTGTCCTGGTTCATATTTTTGAAAATTCCAGTAAAAGGAAATAACTTAAATGGCCTACTTTTGCACACAGCTCCTATCTCTCCATTTTACTGCTCCCATTTTATACAGGGTTGTCATGGCTTTCTGAATTACATGTGACTTAGGGCCTGCACCTGCTGACGGAGGAGGCACATAGGTCCTATAGCTCATCCACAATCTTGTACTTGAGCTGTCAAGTATGAAAGATTGGTGCCAAATTCCACCCAACACGGTCCTTTCCCAGCAGTCTGCCTTCGACAACTCCTCCTTGTCAAATCCACCAGTTTACACAGAATATATAGTGAATAAAGTACCCTGAAGGATACGAATGTAGAGGGGCTGCTTCCAGTGATGGCAGGAACACACATCAGCCTCCCACAGGGCAGACATTTCAGGCTAGCAGTGGGGAGATGATCACACGATGTCTGTGCTGTTGTTTCTAAATAGATTGTAGAGACTCCCAAGGCAAATTGCCTCCCTTATCACCATCCACCTCCAAGAAGAATCGATGTGATGTAACTGTGCAACTCAAAAAAACCTTGTATTTTATGTCTTGGTATTTATAAAGTAGAAGCCTCAGGTGAATGGTTTATGAAACCCATGCAGGATCCCCTGTATGTGAGTCTCTATGCACAAAAGTTTAATGCTTTGGGCACCAGAAGCTCCAAGACCCTTCCTTTCACTGCCTGGAGAAACATCTGGCATTAGGATCACTGGATGTCAGAGTGGACAGTGGCTGTTAGGTGCCTAGGCATTCCTTGAGGTCCTCTGATGACCAGGAGCCAGAGGTTGTACAATTTCCTTTGTTAGTTAGTGTCATAGCTGAACACAGCATAGATAAGCCAAGTCTCTAGTTTCCAGGTTAGTAAGATGCAAGGGTAGATTCTTTGTGTTTTAATGTGGTGAAAGGAAGAATGCTTCTGTCAGAAGAAAGATTACATAGCAAAGGAAGAAGAGAAAATGAGAAATACAAAGCACTGACTGTGCCTCTCTGAGCACCGGCAATGGGGGTTGCGGGGCTCATGTCAATGGATTTGGTCTTGCTAGTTCCACTTCCAAGGCCATTCCAAGTGTGGAGATGAATGTGAGGTCCTGTAGCCAATGAATTATGAGTATTTTTAATCCTACTCATGGTATCATCTCTATCTTGAAAAGATGTGTCATATTATTTTAGTCTTTAACTATTTAACATTTGACTCATCTAGCTCTCTTTGGTCTAAACCCTTGCTCACCATGCATGCTTTGGTCACACAAGCCTACCTACAATGTGTAGAGCACTGGGTAATGGAGCAACTTAGATACCTTTGGCAGTGCTTCCTCAGAGAAAATCAGCAGAGGTTTTCTGATTACCACTTAGCTTCCAAGGCAGCTCAACCCTGAGGGCAGAATGGACTCATCCCTGGGATTCAGACCACCAGACCATGGCAGAGCTACAAGACTGAGCGTTGATGAATTCCCTGCCCTTCTGGTTTACACTCCAGTCTCATTTGTATTTGGTTTCTTATGAGTCTACCTCTGAAGGCATAATCACACCCATACCAAAGACAGTAAGTCTCTTGAGCCTTCAAAACAGAGGGACTCATCCATTTGGATGTGATTAGGTAAGGTTTCTCAACGTTCACAAACCAGAGGCCTTTGACAAACATGAAATTCTCATGTCCCACCACGATCCTTCAACACACCAAGCCAAATAAGTCCACCTTATAGACAGATGTCCCCACCTGCTAAGAAGATTCTACTTCATGTAATATGTGAAAAATAATAGGGCTTATGTTCCAACATAGATTCAACACATATATACATCTGTGTACATACAGACCTTCCCAGTAGAGACTTTGAGAAAACCTGCTCCACCCTCCAGCCCCATCTGAGAGTCACTGTACTCTCCCCCCACCAAAACTCCTATCGTGCACAAGATTATGCCTTTATAAGAATTACAGATAATTTTTTTGATTTCTGCAGAAGGATCTTGACTTACTTATGATAGAGTTGGTTTAAGGTAGGCAAGGAGAGAGCAAAGCATGAGTGAAGGGGGATGGTGAGTTGGAAGAAGAAACATGGTACCTAACTACTAAGTATCCAAAATGGGTAGTACTGTAATGGTGCTGGTACCGACTGTGTGTGTGTTTACATGTATGTCTATGTACATTAATGGGAATACATATAGAAAAATAAAACACAATCCTGGCTTTCAAAGAGTTCTAATTTAGTGACAAAACATGAACGTATCCATCATAACCTTTCCTAGGTTATAGTGTTAATGGAAACTCTGCATCTCTTCTGCATGTCTGGCCTCTCACAGGTTAGTTGCTAACTACATACACACGATCAAGCCCAGTGGATCTTGTGGTCAGTTGGGATTCCTTGGTTCAGGAGAAACTAGAAGAGTAAATATTTTTCCCTTTTATCCACCCTCTTCTATTAAAACAATTTCACCAATAAATCTCTCAACATCTACAGCTTTTCTTGTGTGTGAAAATACAGTTAGATGCCATTTAAAATCATCTTTCCAGCTATTGTTCAAACTTGGAATTTGAAATAGGTAATCTCTAAACTTCTTCATTTTTCCTTAAGTGTGTTCTACACATACACATAGTTATTATATCTGAGAATATAAAAGTTAATATCTTTTTTATCCTGACAATTGTCTAGTAATAGATATCAAATATTAGTAGCTGACTGGGTAGTCATTATAATAACCACAGTCCACTCTGCCACTCTCTGAGAAACATTTCCAGGGAAGTAGACAGAAATGATGGTTAACCAAATATCTCACATGAAGCTAGGAAAAACTCAACTGACTAAATCTTTATGATTGAGAGATTACTCAAATAATTTACACATGGAGAATACGTTGCTGTTTAGAAAGTACTTTTTTCATAAGCTTCACATACGTAGATGCTTTAACCTTCAAAACAATATCACAAAATGTTTGAGGAAACTACAGATCAGACAGGGTAAATAGGTTGCCCAAATCTGGACAGCAGAAAGTGTGTGTGTGTGTGCATGTGTGTGCAGGCAGATCCAATCCTTGAATTTTGGAATTTTGGACTTTTCACTTCTAAGCTCATGGTCTTCTCCATTACACCACAAAGCTTTCCCAAATTCAAGACCCGTGATATGCAAAGCTGCTTTTAACATTAAGAAAAGATGCAAAGAGAAACATATACAGAATTCTCCATTGTCAATGTCAAATAGGTTTTGTTTATGGACTTAAGTATTGCTTGAAATATGAAACCTAAAATACTACTTAATGAGTTTTCCCATGTGTGGTAAACCTAAATGAACAATCTGAGAGCTGCTAAAAGCACTACTTAAAAAATATGTATTTAGAAGATCATGATACTTCACTCCCAAATATTTGAACACGCATCTCCCATGAACAAGACAATCTCCAAATAACCACAATACCATTATCACACTCAAGAAATTTACCATTAGTACAATAACAGTATTTCATATTTATAGTTCATATTTAAATCTCTCCAATTTTCCTAATAATTTATTGTCCTTTAAAATTGCTTTCTTTTCAATCCAGGAGTCAAACAAGGACCTCAGAAGCTATTGGCATCTTTTCTATTTGGTTTTCAATACAATGGAAGAGTTCATTCATTTTGTTTTCTTTCTTTTTTTTTTATCCTTTATGACATTGGCATTTTTTCAGGAGTATAGGCTGGTGGTTTTATAAATTAATAATATAAATTGGATGGCAAGAACAAGAAAAATATTGATTTTTTAAAAATCCATCAATCATTCATTGTATAGGTTTAAGTCCATAATTCTATTTAAGACAAAAACAAATCTAATTTGCATGGGTTTATACAAGTGTTTATGTGTTTGTATACTTACATATATTTTATGAATTTTTACGTTTATATATTTGTGTTTTTATGTAGAAACGAAGCTGAGTATCACTGGACGTTAAAGCCATTGGGTAAAAGTTTATAGCAGAAAAGGATTTTCAGTCTCAATTCACCACCCCACATATGATTACAAAGATAAAAAGATACCTTTACAATGACAAATCTGGTGGAGACTACCTTACAAAATTAATCAAATTTAACATCACCAATAATGGGATAAAGTGACATCATCTGCCCACTGACACATTGTCATGGGACAGACACGTCACCAACAAAGGTTAATCTGAATCTAAGAATGAGAGAATAGACAAACCAAAACTGCGCTAAGGCCCATTCTTAAAACCACCAGCCTATACTCCTGAAAAAATGCCAATGTCATAAAGGATAAAAAAAAAAAAAAGAAAACAAAATGAATGAACTCTTCCATTGTATTGAAAACCAAATAGAAAAGATGCCAATAGCTTCTGAGGTCCTTGTTTGACTCCTGGATTGAAAAGAAAACAATTTGAAAGGGCGATAAATTATTAGGAAAATTGGAGAGATTTAAATATGAACTATAAATATGAAATACTGTTATTGTACTAATGGTATTTCTTGAGTGTGATAATGGTATTGTGGTTATTTGGAGATTGTCTTGTTCATGGGAGATGCACGTTCAAGTATTTGGGAGTGAAGTATCATATCTGTTGTCTCTTTCAAAATGTTCAGAAAATACTTAGACTGACAGAACTAAAGCAAATATGGGAAGAGGCTGACGACTGGTAAATGCAGGTGAAAGACATATAAAGGTTGGTTATACTACTTCACCACTTTTCCATAGGATTTCGGCTTTTGAAAATACAAGTTGGAAAATGAAAACAAATGAAATTATTCTTTAAATCCTTTATTTCAAATCCTCATTTCAGCAATACTGAAATATAGGTTTATCATACATGCCTTCACTCTTTTTCTAGATTTAAACATGAAATGTTCAATGACTGTTACAAATTATAACCCAAGTTTACAACAAGGTACTCTAAGAATAAGACAAGAATTATGTTAAATTTCTAGGACAAATTTAAAAATAAGAATAAAGAATATTGGTGATGTTAACATCCAGACTAGGTTTTTTCCCATTGTAATGTCTATGCTCCCCTCCCACTTAAAAATTCTAAAAGAGTATTCATAGTAAATTGGAAGTACGGAATTCTTAGAAAATAACTGGAGGGTGAGTTGTATAATTCTCCTCACAGGTACAATTTGCTCTTGAGCAACCTGTAAGCCATTGAAAAGATAACTCCATATCCAACATAAAAAGCCAAAGCACGATTTGGCTGGGGAAGGGGCATCAAATACGCAATGCTGTGGTAAATCCGTGCGCCGACAAAGAGTCTGAAATGCAGGAGGGCTGTGGAAAGATCTGGACCACTCAAGGAATATAGAAGGCCAATACCAAGGAACGGCACAATATTTTCAAGGTCATTCAGGTGGGCTCTGTGGAAAAAGATGACTAGTAAAACATTAATTTTGAAATCAGCAGAAACATATTTATTTTTCCCTCTCTTCTGAAACCAAATATAAGTGTTAATGGATCTTAAAAATGCAAAGGAAGATTCCCTTTATTTCTCTCAAATCGCCTAGCTTCCTTACCCACTTGGCTGTTATTTAGCATATCTCAGTATTTTGGTTTCTTTTTATTTTTAGTGCATCTCAACATATAACAGAGATTATTTTGCACTTTCAAGAATACCAAGCTGCATCTATATAATAAAACTAACTTAATTTTTGTAGATATGAGATATTTTTTTCTTCGGAGGCTCATACAATAGCAATTTAAGATGTGTCTTATTAAAACTCTTCTTCCCAAAGAAAGAAAATCCTTTTGGTTATGAACTTATGATCTTTTCTACGAGGCCTCCATCACTTCCAGTCTAAAAAATGGTTACTGAGACAATCCTTGCCCGTTCCTCCAAACCATTAGGTTACCAAGAATTAATTTACCAACTTAATCTAAAGAATCTCATGCTCTCCATATCCAAATAAACACTCATATATGGAGTATAAGAACTAAGAAAAAAAAACTGAAGGAACAAAACAGCAGCAGACTCACAGAACCCAAGAACGGACTAATAGTTACCAAAGGAAAAGGGACTGGGGAGGATGGGTGGGAAGGAAGGGACAAGGGAGAAAAAGGGTCATTATGATTAGCAGATGTAATGTTAGGGGGGCACGGGGAGGGCTGTACAACCCAGAGAAGACAAGTAGTGACTCTCTAGCATCTCACTACGCTGATGGACAGTAACTGTAATGGGGTTGGTGGGGGGGACCTGATAAAGGGGGTAGTGTAATCACCATAATATTGCTCATTTAATTGTAGATTAATGATATCAAAATAAACTTAAAAAAAAGAATATATTACTAGACTTTCACATAGGGGTAAAACTTTATCCTAAGTCTATCCTCAAATTTAAAAAGGAATTAGCTAAGTGAGGGAACAAAGTATACACAAAAATGATAGACAACAGAGAGAAAGATACATTTCCTAAATTTCATCTTTATATCAGTTAGAAGAAAACAAACAGCATGGCTTAGCCTCATGTTTCCCTCCAGTTCATAGCTGCTTGAATTTCTTTGGCTGGGACTGTGAATACAAGGCACGTCTATTATCGACCTGACATTTTCTCAAAGTGCTTTATTTTAAAATCTGATGTTCCCACTTAAGTATCCAGAATTAAAAATTGCTTTAGAATCTAGACTCAAAATAGGGGTTCTCATAAAGTTTAAAAGCTATTGAATACATATTTCAAAATGAAAGATATTTGCTTTATGTTACTCTCTTTTCTTTTCGCAAAAAATATAATTGTTACATACTGCCTGCTCTGTGATCACCCTTATCCTGCCCTCCTTTCCTCTCCTTTGTTTTCTGCAGACTATCTCTTAAGATTTCTTGACAAATGACAACATGAAGGAATGGAGAAGGTGGCAGTCACCTAGATAAGTAACAGTTTTGCAAGATTTAAATAAAGAACTGCCTAGTCCTGAATAAAATCAGACAGAAAGGCGTGAGTGTTCCCGTCCCATCTCTTTTGTGGAACAACCCAAGGGCTACTGAGTGTAAGGTGGGCAAGAAAGGACAGGAATATTATTTTCTACCAAAGAAAGACCAGCTTTACCAATCATATCCAGAGTATTTATTCTGGTCCTCTGAATTCTCCTGCTGGACCACAGATCTCCTGTCTTGGCTCATCAGTTTTCTCGTACACAACATTCTAAAAGGATAGATGTCTTAAAGTTGGGGAGCTGTCTTTAAACGGGAGACCCTGTGGAAAGCAATGCCCACTTCTAAGCCTGTCTTAAGTGATGGGCAAATAGAACGCATTGCTAAAACAGAGAAGAAAGGCAAGGAGAGTAAGAGGTGGCAAGCTTCAGCAGGGGTTGAGGGAAGGAAGGTCAGGGGCAGAGCATTCTCGGAACTTCCTGGGCCCTCCATGTTTTCTGGCTTCTCCCTCTCTATCTTATCTCTCTTCTTCAATTCGCTATCCCTGTCCTCAAAATGTTCTCATAGATAACACTCCTCATTGTCCTAATAAGGCCTGTTTTCAACATACCCACATACTCTCTGCTAATTTATGCCACGTTATATGCTTCCTGTCCTTTTTTGGCTCTGACCTAGACATACTTACTCAGCTCTCCTCAAGAGCACCTGCTATACTTCAGTATCGCCCTTCCCTATAGCCTTTCTCTGTTCAAACAACAGACCTCACCCTGGAGAGGAAGCTGCTTCCTTCATTTCAGTCACTTGCAGGCAGCTACCAAAATCTATTACCAGGTGGATGTCAGTCTTGGTGTGTGACCATTTTCTACTCAGGTCTCCTCCCTACCCCACTCTGATTTGGGTCCCTATCCCCCTTCCTCCTTTGGACAGATGCTCCCTGGTCAGCTTGTTCTGGGGCCGACCTTCCCACCAGCCCTTCTCTGGGCTCATCATGCTTCAATCAATCACACCTCCCTCCCTCCGATCAGAACCACTTGGATCTCAGCGGGAACCTGGTCCGCACCAGAGTTGCTACACATTTTGGGAATTGCAAGGGGGGTGGCCAACAACAAGAGGAGCTTCACACAGACTTTCCCTGACCCCCTTATCTTGGCCAAAGCTCTTCACGCTCAGCACACAGCAGTATGCTTAAGTTCCCACAGAGAAACTGTCCCACAGTGACATGATCTATCCTCTCCTCGTCCTCCTTCCAAATCCTAATATCCTGCAAAGTCTTCCTTCATGAAATATTCTTAAATACTCTAGGAATATATACCTCATATACATCACAATTTAACATCTAACAGAAGACTGATTTCTATCATTCCCTAATTATTACATGCATGTTGGTCTTATTTTCAGGGGAAAAGTTATAAACTCCTGAAGGTCAGGAACCCAGCTTTACTTATAGATCTTTTACAGCATCCCAACAGAAAAAGTGACAGTGATACACACACAATTATCTCAGTAAATGCTTGTTTGTGCACTGGAACCAGAAGAGAAGTGATCTAGTCCAATGTCTAGCCCTGCTTCAGTCCCTTGACAGAATCCCCAGAGAGCATCACCTAGAGTCCACTGGACAGCCTCAGTGAAGGGGCATTCTCTCCCTCTGAAGGTAGTATATTTGAAATGTCCCTCCTTTCCCTAAATACAAAACCCAAGCTTTCCTTCTTTTTCTTTTGAGTGGTTGTCTTTATTCCCCAGCTGCCTTGATTACTTTCAACTTTCTTTTTATCTTGTTGTATTGAAGGTTGTATATGGTCCTGAGTTCTTCCTAAAACTTAAGGTGAGATAGGATTAAATTAAATAATATGTAAAATGTTTGCTAATTATCACTAATTTCTGTCTTCCCAGAACACAAATAACTTACTTTAGGCTGCTTATCTTGACCTTGGACATAAAATCTTTTATGAAATAAGTCTAGGTTAAAAATGAAAAGGACTGTTCTGGAAACTCTTTCTGTGAAAAGTATCTCCAAAAGTGAGCTGTTATTAGGAAAATGTTGATGCAACCCATAAGGTCTCAAAAAATACAACCAGAAGCTGGACACCTTGTGTCTGATCGCCAGAGGGAGCTGTGCACACAGTCACAGTACTTCCCAAGGACACTGACTCCTTTCAGAACGAAGGTCAAATGTTCTTACTGAAATGTATTCGTTGATCAAAGCCTGACTAGAAGATCAGCTTAGATAATGACTTTCTCCCCTAGAAATACAACCCCATGGGACTGGGAGTTAGGGGTGGGAAGATGAGAAGGGTGGAGCAAAAGGGTGGGAAGGGAGAGTGGGGAGTAATCTAAAAATATCTCGAAATAAAATACCTTCTGCAAAGCCTTTACACATGAGACTTGAATCTTCCTCTCAAACTTGCTGATGCCACTGAGGGTCTAACTATTATCACTTTCAAGTCCCGGGTAAGGGTGTGTGTATAGGCTCATGATCAGCGTCGTGTGTGTGATTGACTGCTCTACAGGGGATGCAGAGAAAGGTAAAGGCAAAGCTTTACACTGCGTAATGTCTCTAATGGTTTTGGTGATTCCACAAAGCTTTTCTCACTTTTCTAATTTTTATTCTTTTTTTACCATAATACTCATTTCAGTCTGATACTGCTTGAAATTTTCATCTTGATTCTTTGCCCGGACACTATTGTAGATCTATAGTCTTGACATAATTCATTCTCAAGACTAGCTGATTCACGCAGTAGGATCGTTAAAATAGCAAATATATAATGAAGTGAAGCATGAGTTAAAAATTTCATTCTATCTAATAAGACTTCCTTTTAGAAGAGAAACAGTCTTGTTTGTTAATCACCTGGGGTTAAACTTTTTTGCATAATCAAAAAATCTGGATTTAATTTCAGTACTGGAAAAGCAGCAGAGTACATGGGGGAAAAGAAAAGCCTGCAAAATGGTGTAATGCTGGGTATTATTTAGGTGAGGATGGTACAGTACAACTTCCCCAGGGAGAGGATGCGGAAGAACACTGTCAGAGTACTGACGAACATTCAACTTGAAATGTGCCTGCACCTCAACTTAGTTGTCTATTTTTATCTACTTGTTTTTAGTTGATTTGTTGAGAGAGTTAAGGAAAAAGTCAAGTTTACATCAACCTAACAAAATGCAGAATATGGAAAAATGCACAAATGTAGGAACCCAGACAGAGTTAATCTTGAGACTATATAGCATAAAAAAATCTACAGAAATCTTGAGAGGGGCTTCAGACCTTCACAGGGAATCAAAAAAAGTGATAATGTAAATACAATCTAGATCCTAAAGAGATTAGAGACTCTAGTTGATCCGTGAATTAAAGAAGTAACATTATTTTCTTTTAGTCTTCATTTTACTATCAATTCATACCTACCAAGTTGAAGAAGTATAGTCAAATATACTCATGATGTTTCCTATCTTAACAAGTTGTCACCAAACTAAATATCTGCATGTTTAGGTATGGCTATGAAAACTCTTTGCTGGTTCTTTAATTATATATACTTTCACTTATTCTTTGAAATGTGCCTAGATTTGTTCCACAGTTTGGATTAGCATTAGAAAATACTAGATGAGAAGATGGTGTATAACTTTGATGTTTCACATGTTAGATAAAGGTAACTAATGAAATGCAGTGGAATCTCAATATGAAAAATTTTGCAAGGGAAGTATGTCAAACCAACATGGTGACATAGGTAGCTCCTGAACTCCCCTCCTCCCATAGATACACCAAACATAAAGTACACACAGAGAAATTACCTCTAAAAGAAATCCAGAAATTAGCTGACCAACTCCCATCCATTGAGCAAATGAGAAAATACCCACATTTAAATGGGCAGGCAAGACTGAGACACAATCTTGCCATAAATCCCAGCACAGTGCCATATACTCAGGAGGGAGCACCTAACTTCAAGCTTTTCCCTGAGGAGCAAAGGGTTTGGGCCCTACATTTAGCTTCCCTACATCTAAGACTCCCACTCAAGGGATAGACCTCCAAAGTATCTGGCTGTGAAAGTCAACGAAGATAGCATCCCCAAGACCCACAAGACTATATCAAACAAAAGAGAAGTTGTTAATGGATGCAATAGAGGCTTGCTGTGGATATACCCCAGGGCTCAGCACAGAGGGAGCTGGCAAAATTGCCCATCTCCCAGTCTTTTTCTGAAAGGTATGTATTTGCATACTTTGAAAGTTGTTTCCTGAGTACCAGACTTCTACCTTAGCACACATCTAGGAACTGGCTGAGAAGCTCCCCAGGAACTGAGGAAACTGGCACACAACTGCCCTACTAGTTCCCTGTAGCCCACTCAAAGTTGGCTGTATCTCCTTGAAAGGAGCTTGTATGTATACACATCTGAGTCCCACCTTTTCACTGCCACCCAAGGGATGAGCCCCCGGATCACATGGCTGTGATATCAAACTGTGCTATCGAGTGCCATAGGAATACAGTGAAGAAGCAGTTCTCAAGTGCAAGCCCTCACTGCAGCTACCCCCAGTGGACAGGGAGCAGGCAAAAGCATCCATCTTCCAGTCTTTCTCTAAAAGGAGCTGTTCTGCTTCCTTTAAAAGCTACTACCTGAGGGTCACACTTCTAATTCAGCATGCATCTAGGGGTTGGCTGTGATATCAGAGATTAGGGAATCTGACAGACATCTTACTCACCTTCTTGTTCTAACTCACACCGAGTTGCCAGTATCTCCCTGCAGTAAGCTTGTACACACTTCTGGTGCCCCAACTTTTGCAACTTGCTACCCAAGACACGGGTTCCCAGGTTGTCTGGCTCTGACAGCCAATAGGGTTCACATTCACAAGTCCCACAGGACAGTAGCAAAAAAAGAAGAGGTTTTTAATGGGCACAGGAAAACCCCACTCCCTGCAATTATATACTTGGGCCTAGTACAGAGGGAGCAGGCAAAACACCCAAATCCAAATATCTCCTTAGAAAGAGATTAAATCAGTAATCAAAAATAAAGAAATCCGATACCAGATGGCTCCACTGGTGAATTCTACCAAATGTTTAGGAAGAATTAATGCCAATCTTTTTTAAACTCTTCCAAAAAATAGAGAAGGGGGGAACACTTCCAAATTCATTTTATAAAATCAACAGTACCCTGATACCAAAGTCAGACACGGACACTAAAAGAAAAGAAAACTATAGGCCTATATCCCGGATGAACACAGATGCAAAAATACTCAACAAAATATTAGCAAACTAAATTCAAAAGCTTAATGAAAGGATTAAAAGGATAGTATTATTAAATGAGATTTATTCTAGGGATTCAAGGGTGGTTCAACATCTGCAAATCAATGTGATAGAGCACATTTACAAAATGAAGGATTAAAATTTTATGATCATCTCAAAAGATGCAGAAAAAGCATTTAACAAAATTCAAAATCCCTCATGATAAAAACTCAACAAACTGGATACAGAGAGAACATATATCAACATAATAAGGGCCAGATATGGCAAGTCCATAGCTAACATCACACTCAATAGTAAAAAGCTAAAAGTTTTTCCTCTAAGATCAGGAACAATACAAGGATACCCATTCTCATCATTTTTATTCAACATTGTACTGGAAGTTCTAGCCACAGAATCCTGTCATCCAAATTGGAAAAGAAGAATTAAAATAGTCTCTACTTGCGGATATCATATTATGTCAGAAACCCTAATTCTACCAAAAAATTTTTACAATGAATCCAGTGTAGCTTCAAAATACAAAATCAATCTACAAAAGCCAATTGCATTTTTATACACTAATAAACTATTAGAAAGAGAAATTAAAAAACAATTCCATTTACAATGGCATCAAAAAGAATATACTTAAGAATAAATTCAATCAAGGCATTAAAAGATCTATACACTGAAAACTATAAGACACTGATGAAAGAAACTGAAGACACAAATAAATGGAAAGATATTCTGTGCTTAAAGATTAGAAGAACTAATATTGTTAAAATATCCATATTACCCAAAGCAATCTACAGAGTCAATGTATTCCCTCTTAAAACCTCAACAATTTTTTTGAGAAATAGACAAGACAATACTAAAACTTATATGAAACCACAAAAGACTCTGAATATCCAAAGCAATCTTGAGAAATAAGAACAAAGCTGGAGGTATCACACTTCCTGATTCAAATTATATTATGAAGCAGATACATAGATCAATGGAACAGAATAAAAAGCGCAGAAATAAACCCATGCTTTTATAGCCAATTAATTTTTGATAAAAGAGCTAAGAATACACAATGGGGAAGTGCAGTTTGGGGAAAACTGGGTTTCCATATGCAAAAAAAGGAAACTGGACTCTATCACAAAAAAATCAACTTAAAATTGATTAAAGACTTGAATGTAAGCCCTAAAACTGTAAAATTCCTAGAAGACAAGTTAGAAGGTAAGCTCTTTGACATTAGTCTTGGCAATGAGTTTTCAGATTTGATAATAAAAGCAAAGACAACAAAAGCCAAAATAAACAAGTGGGACTACAGCAAACCAAAAAGCTATTTGGCAAAGAAACAATCAATAAAATGGAAAGGCAACCCACAAAATGGTAGAAAGTATTTGCAAACCACATATCTGATAACAGGTTAATAGCCAAAATACACAAGGAATACATATGACTCCATAGCATCATCATCATAATAATAATAAATTAAACCATTATTCCAAAGAGATGTCTGTACCTCCCTGTCACTGCAGCATTATTCACAATAGCGAAGTTATGGAAACAACTTGTGTCAACCAATGAATGGATGAATGGATTTAAAATAAGTGTTTGCACACACACACACAATGGAATATTATGCAGCCTTAAAAAAGAGGAAATCCTGCCATTTTCTACACATGGATGAAACTGAGGACATTATGCTAAGTACAATAAGCCAGACAGAGAATGACAAATATTGTATGGTATCACTTATGTGTGGAATCTAAAAAAAGAAAAAAAAATCAAACTCATAGAAACAGGTGCCATAGAAAAGTAGGTCCCAAGGGCCAAGGGGTGGGGAAAATAAGGAAAGGCTGGCAAAAACGTATAAACTTTCGGTGGTAAGGTAAATAAGGCCTGGAAATCTAAAGCATAACATGGCGACTATAATTGATAACAATTTATTGTATCATTGAAATCTGCTAAGAAGAGTAGAAAAATGTTCTCACCAAAAATGGGGAAGGGGTAAATATGTGAGGTAATAGATGTGTTAATTAATTCAAATGGTGGAATCTTTTCACAATATACAAGTGTTATCAGTCATGATGGTATACACTTCAAATGTCTTACAATTGTATTTGTCAATAACATTTCAGTATATAGGTGAAAAAAATGTTTGCAATTTCTGTGACTTTATGACAAGGATTAACAAATATGTTTCCAGAACTAGAATTCAGTGTGCTTTCAAAATAAGTATGTTAATTGTATTATTAGAAAACTGTGCAGATGGTATCTTCATTCTATTGCTTTTCATTGCTCATTGAATTCTCAGGACATTAAACATAGTATCTACAAAAGACAGAGAAAGAAGGAAGAGGGATTTCCCACATTCACATTTTGAATCTTATGCAGAAATACCTAGTCCCTCAACTGCAAGAATCTACCATCCTCATTTTACCTCCTACCTGCCATTACTTTTGCTATATCCCTATATGGAATAAAGACATACCTCTATACATTAACCCCAACAAAATACATATAAAAAAATATATAGCAAAATTAGGACTATGTAAGATTGCAGTGACATTTGGAGTCTCCTAGATCCCTAATTCTCTATAATTATGTGGATTAGGTGAGATAACTGACTTTTCTTCTTCTTTGAGACAACAGCATCCTTACTGAACTCTTGACCAAAGTACTTTGATCAAGCAAATAATTTCAGGAGACAGTGGGTTTGTCTACCTTCGCGTGCGTTCCACTCTGTCCTCTGTCCGAAGGTACTTCTTGGCATCTTCTCCTTTGCCAAAGCTTGCACAGTCTTCTGGGTTAGCAAAAGCCTGTTTTGAATTCCAAGAAAAAAACTTACTCCAAATACCAAATAAAATGGCTTCTATGAGCTATAAATTAATTTTCTAAGGGTGTTAGAGAATAGGTACAGAGCATGAAAGACTGAGGGGCAGATATGTATTTTGTACGTTGTTAATATATGTTGAGATTTTTTTCTCAATTAGTTAAAACTTGGGGTTAAATAATACAGTGAAATAGAAGAAGTTGAATTGTATTCCTATAAATACCAAATACGCGTTCTAGGACACAAATTCATGTATTCCTTCCTGCAATTGCTACACTGTTTGAAATGATTTCTCCATCCCTTGAAACTTCAAATATGCATTTAAAAAATATTTAAGTATGTTCCATTGTTTAATCATTTATAATAAAGAAAAACATGAACTGCAAAATTAGCCTTAATTGAAGCTTAGAAATCTCATAACTATTACAATATTTTTCTTAAAAGGACATGAGCATTTATTTCAGATAAAGATGTTGAGGAGAAGTGATGGGAAGGGATGTAATTCAGTATCAGCTCTTGAGGTCAGGTCAGTCTCTCTTGTCCCTAAATAAGTGACTGGCTCACACTAGATGTTCAATAAATATAGTTCAAATAAGTAAATACATATATTACAATGGAAAGTACATGAGATTTGAGTTTAAACCAATGGGAACTGGAATCTCACCTCATCCTCTCTTGGTGTGTAACCTTGAATAAGCTGTTTAACCTCTGACTTTCAGCTTCTCATCTGTAAAATGGGAGACTAATGCTCATCTCACATGAACACGCTACTGATTCTGGAAAATGATTCCATGACCTGGCACATAACACTGGCACTCCACAAATTCAAATCCTTTTCTCTTTTTCTTCTAAGACAGGGTACATTTCTGTATTCTTAGCGAACCATATTTCTAGCAAACAGTGTGGTCCTGATTGTAGGCAGCCACTTTACCGCCTGATGCTCTGACACCTTGCCCCATGAGAGACTTAAAAATTTTGGTGTATGCCCCCATTAAAATGCAAAGGAATTACACTTCAGGATAGTAACAAAGAAATACCTTAGAGAGGACTGTGTCCTCTAGATAAAAGCAAAGCTCTGGAGCACAAAACCTCAGGACAGGGACTAAGAAGGAAATAGGTGGTTTCCAGAAAGGAGAAGAGGTTGAATCAGCACAGGGGGGACACCAAAGAAATTCATTTAACTTTGTCCAGGTAGCTTTGTTCTACCCGCCTCACTGTGTCATCAGTTCTGCTTGAGGATATATGCTTCAGAATCTTTCTACCATTTTCCCAAGCCTCTGGTTTAAAACAAAAAAAATCATTCTTATAATACAGGGTAGAAATATTATCCACTTGAAGAAGAACTATACAAAATTCAAATGCTTTGTCCCAGGTGTAAGAGACTCTACTGATAATAACAATAACTTTAATTCTGTCTCAAAGGCATATCCTTGACCTGCAATACAGCTGAAAACACCAGTTAGCTGTTTGAAAAAATGACTATTTTCTCAATTCCAGTGGGCAAAATTAACTTCAAAATCACAAAAAGTTTCCTTGAAAACTCTGAGACTCCAGAAATCTCATATGCTAAGTAGCATGACAAAAGGCAAAAGCCATATTTAAAAAAAACATTTACTAGTTTCTGGTGAAAGCACTTGTTCCAGAAATACATGAGATCTCTCTGTACCAAATCACTGCATACTTTATTTGCAGCATTAAATAATGTGCCATCAGGCTTTATGGGAAAAAAAGTAAATTAAGAAAATTACGTTCCAGAATTTTAACTCTTAAAAGAAAAATTGCCTTCAAATGACTTACCTTTCTGGTTATTCTATAGAATCCGGTTGCAGGACCCAACAACATCATTTTTAAAAGAACAATAGTTGCATAGGAAGCAAAGGCCAAGAATACTTCATTTTGCATGAGCTCTGTGAGGTCAGCCATTTTTTCAATTTTGGTCTGGAATCATAAAAATATTTTAGACAAGATAGGAAAGAGTAGACATAAATACCCCAAAATAACTTAAAGGTCCCTTGGTGTGCTTATATTACAGCATTAACCATACCGTTCTTAAAAATATCTTGCATTATTAGCAGGAGAAATAATCACTTCATTTTTTTTTAATTTCAAGATAAAGAGTATTATGTTTTTTTCTAGTGCTGTAACATTAAATTTGAAGACATCAAATAAGCAAAGGGTGACAGTGAAAATGTAGATGGTATTACAAGCAAAAATAAATTGACAAAGTGATATAAAGATAGACTAAAATCATATTTTTGCATTAAGATAAACCACCAGTTGGACACTATGCACATAGTAGTACCACGAAATTCACATTCATGTACATATATATTTGATTTTATAAGAGCTATGTGTCCAACCATGCCATGTACTTTATACATATTGTACATAATCCTCGTAACTACCATACATATTGTAATCCTCCAGATTGTATCCATGTTGCAGATGAAGAAATGGGAATCAGAGATATTAAACAGCCAAGCAAGATGACAAACCCAGGTCTCTGACCTTAACAACTCGTACACTAACCCCACTGCACTGTCTCCTTCGAGAGACTGCAAACTGCTTAATTCTGATTCAGCTAACACTGACTGAATGCCTCCTCTGTGGCTGGCATTACTGGCACCCCTTCCATCTATTATCTTCTGTCTGCTTCCAATTATACTATGAGGTAGGTATTATTATTCCCATTTTTCAGATAAAGAAAGCAAAGCCCCTATTTTACAGCATAGGCTAAAAAATATACTCTTTGGATTTAAGCAAACAGAAACTGTATATTCCAGTTAGAAAAAAACAAAGCAAAATGCATCCAACAAATTACTCCACCTCCACAAGTCAGTAGTCTTGAAAACACAGAATATTAGATAAGTTCTCAGTGCCAGATAATACTTTTAGCACCGTTTAATGTATCTGCTCTCATCCCAGTATTGGGAGTGAAAGCCATAAATAAAATGCACTATCTTTAAAGCTCATGGAAAGTAATTAGCTTAATAAAGGATCTCTAAGTTCCTGTGCCTCTGGACAGAGATTGGAAGAAACACGGCAGGAATGTTAATTAAAAAAAAAAAATTAAGACAAGTTTATCAAATAGGAAGTGTTGCTATTTCACAATAATTTAAAATGAAAAAAGCGCTGTGGGTCTCCATGATATCTCCAGAATGAAATTTATTTAGCAACGGAATAAAAGTCCAGAGACGAGTTTTCTCTTGGTGAAAACTGGTACTGAAAGAGCAAGGAAAAAAATGGAAGCCTTCCAGGGCTGTTGGTGGGAAAGAACAGAAAGATGTCAGCAGTTGGAGGAAACAGGCAATGAGAGGATTCTTCTTGAAATGCGAACACATTCAAAGTACACTTCCCACAAAGAGAGTTTCTTGATCACCAAGAATGTGGCTTTGGGAGACCTCTGATATCACACCCTACAGGTCTTTCAACTACCTCTCACCTTCCACTGCCAGCACACCCAAGTTTTCGTAAGGCTAAGACATTAAGAAATGGAAATCATTTATAGCATGGAATAAGGTGATCCTGATCTAGACTTTGTTTTTCAAAACCGATTAGTTGATAAGTCACCTTGAGCCTGCATCTTGGCAGGGCACTGCAGTAAAGCCAAAATTACTTAAATCTTTTTACCAAGAAAGACCTCCACAAGCAAGAAAAACAGTATGGTAGTCACAATAATTAAGAGGCCAAAATGTTAGGTGGCTTGAGTATTCTAGAGATGAGGGAAAAATAATCTAAGAAAACTAAGCAAAGCAAAACGTGAAACTTGGTGATTGCATTATAGGAAATAAATTATCACAAGGGTGAAAATTATCTGTGCAGCATATTGTCCTTTTTATTGTCCATCACTGATTGAGTGGCATAATAGACAGTGCCTTTCTTGCCCCAGAGCAGGGCTCAGTCCTCTAGTGTGGAGGTAACGGCCTTTGAGGGGACAAAGAGCAGGGTATTAGTCTCCAGAACTAGGCTGCAGTCTGGGTGGATCTTGCTCGACTGTCACTTACTAGCTGTGATTTAACTTCTCTGAGGCCTATTCATCTAACCTATAATGCAGTTAATAATGCTTCCCACCTCACAGGATTCTTGTGAGCATTAAATGAGTAAAGTGGAAAGACCTCGGAAAACCACTGGGACCTGGTAAGAGCTCTACAAATATTTGGTAAATAAATAAATTCCTTCTTGTGTTGTTCTTGGCACCGAGGATACCATTTTAGTTTTCAGAAAGCTTTCACATGATCTTACTTCATCTGGAAAAGTCTAAGGTAGTCAGAGCAAGTGATATTTGTCTCTGCTTTTAACATACAGGGAAACTGAGGTCCAGAGAGGTAGAGTGAGTAATATGACCCAAATTCAGTGGAGGGACCAGGACCGGAACCCCATTCTCCCAAGTGTCTAACTCACGGGCTATCCACTATCCGGCTGAGAACCCTTCACTGCTCTGGTCTCCTGGGGCCTTGTTCTGTCCATCCCCTTCCTTTCCTGTGCCTCCCACCTCCATAGTATCTATGACGGTTGAGTTTTCATCTCTCAACTGAGGAATATTCCTTTCATCTTTACAGGCCGTTGGCCAAAAAGAACAAAGTTCTCTTTATTCACAGTGACCTCTTGACCCCAATATTGGGAAACAGAAAATCTGGCACACATCCACAGGGCCATGACTCTGCCATTTTTTTATCTTCTGATACCAATAGAACGCTATCCCTGGGGAAAAACAAATGGATACGTAATTCAATGGTCTTGTTGCTGTTTATCAGTTCTAGAATTTCCTGACGAGGTTGAGGTGATTCCAGATGTATCCTCCTATGTTGCAGGGCCCCTGTGGCAGCAGTAAAATGCTGTGGCTCCAGGGTAGTAGGTGCCAAGGGAATGTAAAAGGTGTCTAACCTGGTATTCACAGCAGGCTAGGGCCCAGAGAACTCTAGGCTTCAGGGGCTTCCAGGCTGGAGCTGAGGGCCTGGGGAAATTTCCCTCGGGCCATGCAGCCCCATTGGAGGGAAAGCAGGCAAAGAGAAAAGTAGAAAATAAAAGTGGTGCTCACACTACCAAAAGGCCTTGGGAGTATCTGCAAAGAAACAGAGAGATAGAAGACTGGCATGTATGGGTTCCTCCAGCACCCCAGCCCAGCCATAGCAATAATATCTGAGGCCTTAACTCCCAAGTGAAGGTTCCCTTCTTCTCTACTCCTTCCACACGGCATCTTCCTCCGGACTGCGGGGCTGGGAACCTCCCAGAGAGCCTCCTCCTCAGCTTTCCAGCCAACTGGCTAGAATGCCATTACAACGTCACAGAATTTAAATCATGTCCTCCTGCACTTTATTATCATCATTATTATTAATTATTTTAGACTTGCCGATGTTCTCCTTACCTATCAAAGTGACCCTAGAAGAGCAAAACCGATCTTTCCCTAGCTACAAGGCCAATTTGTCCATGAAATCAGAACCGCGGCAGGATTTTACAACAAGCTTCTTAAACTACAGCAACTTCCTATATCACTACATCTTGCATCTACTTCCTATTCCCCAAAACTTCAAGGGGGCCCTTTCAAAGGCGGGTGCTACTTTGGCTTGAGAATAAAAAGTAAGTGCTTCACCACTTACTTACAAATGAAAAGACTTAGTCTCTCAGGTTTCACTCCTGGAGTCTGACGAGAACGGGACAACTTTCCTACAAGGACACAAGCATGCAAAGCTCAAGTTTAAAATGGAGCAAAGAAGCTGCAGGACGGCGGCGACCTCTAACGACACAGGCCGAGAGGCTTTCCCCGCCCCGCGCGCCACCCTCTCCATCCCCTTTGCTTCCACGGACGTTCCCCGGCACGTACTGCGAATCCGAGCGGGAGGAAGGCTGCAAACCCGTGCGGGCAGCGGGGCGCAGGACACAGCGGTGACTGTCCGCGGGCGGGCGGGACACGGCCTGCGCTGCCCGGGGCCAATTTCCGGTTAATTTTTCTCCAGCGTTTAAAGAACGCCTCTCGGCCTGGCCTCGCTCCTCCCCTTAATATCCTGATTTCTCCCTCGCGGAGTAACCACCGCCTACCATTTCCCCCTTCGAACCAACCCTGCCCTGGGCGCTAGCGGCTCTCCTTGGCGTAAACGCCGCTTCCCTCCGTGGGCGGGGCGGGGACCTGGGCGCCGGGACCGGGCGCTGTGAGCGCCGTCCTTTCCATCTGGGAGTGGGGAGGCAAGGAGAGGCAGTTTGCTTTTATTTAGCTGGAAACCCTTTAGAAAGATCTTAATGTTGAATTTTGAAAGCATTAAGGCTTTATAGAACATTTAAATCTCTAGAAAAAGAGATTGATTTGACGTCACTGATAAAATTCTCTTGCTTGAACTTCACTTTCCCTGCACCGGCGGTGAGGCCAAAGCTGGACAGAATGGAACGTTTGGTAATGAACACCTAGTCTTCCAAATCTGTGATCCCCGGACAATTCGTTTCCTCACTCTGTCCCCTCAGGTTCAAAGTCCAAAGTGGACTTGAAGGAGATTATACTGAATTAGTTCATTACACAATCAGTTTAATAAGTTATTCACAGGGACATAAGAGGAGTGTTTTAGGAAGGCATAGTTATTTTAACATCGATACCTAGATTAGGGATATTTTCAAGCGTCCTAGTTCCCACAGCAGTGTTTATAGATCTGGCTTCACGGCTTTACCTAAAAATGTTTAAGAATTTATGTTTGCAATCTATGTTACTTCTCTCCTGGTAATACTTCTCACATATTTACCACCTGCTATGTGTAGTAAACTTCCTTTTCGGTGTGTGTCCAAATTTTACGTCCTCTAGGCTTTAAGGGGTGCCCCCAAGACTAGCTGCCTAAGACTTGATGGACAAGTCGTATTCTACCAAAAAAGAAAGTAAGACTTGCCAATTTGCGCTAGGGAGCAGAAATTAATCACAGGCCTGAACAACTTCTGCATAAGCATATTACCAGGAGTATTGGAAAATCTAGCATCAAGAGTCAGGGCTTCCATTTTCATGTCTGTATCTTTTGAAAACCATATTTATTCACCTATCTTGGTAAAGTACACCGGAATCTGGCTATAACACTAACTGGAATAGGACACAATTTGAGATGATTCTCTTCTGAGTTGTCACCATGGGAGTTTAGCACTCTTCATTTATTATGAAGTGATACAGTCCAAGTCTTATGGATAACATTACAGAAAAAAATGTACAGAAAGATATTATTTAAAAATCCGATCTACAGAATTCCAGTTGAGCAGTTCTAACATGTTTTCGAAAAGAAAGGATCACCTGACTCCTCTGACGCTCTAATTATAAAATGTACTTAAAGCTGAATGTATTGTCATGTATTTTAATTTAATCAATGAATAAATGGGGAGTTCCTGCTGTCAATAAGCCATGAGTGATTACTGCCTCTCCTGTATTTGACACTGACTTTCACAACATCAGCACATGACTGTAATAAAATTAATTCAAATGACATTTATGAAGTGGATGCAAGGCTCTTGGCTTGATGCTAAAATCTGAAACTGAAATAAAAAACATCAAATAATTGTGCTCAGGTTTGCAATCTAGTAAACACAAAGGCCAAAAAAGTAAGAACATGACACTAAATTTAAAGAAAAAAACATTTCGACTTAAAAATGAGAATGATAACTGGGATATGTTCTAGGACAGTAACAGGAAAAAGGTTGGGAAAGAATTTCCACTTCCTATTCATCTTTGTCATGTAAGCTTTTTGATGAGTGAGAAAGAAGAAGAGTCATTATTCCACTAGTTTTCAAAGGGTTCAGACTTTGAACCCGTCTCCTCATAGCCATTTTAAGCCTACTTTGAATCTTTTGGGGAAACTCATGCAGGCTTTGGGACAACCTTGCTAAATATTAAATACAGTTTTAAAAGTCACTGATTTGGGGTGGTGTCTTGCCAATGGGTTTCAGCCCCAGGCAAGTTCGCTATGGATTCAATGTGACCACAAAGAAATTGACAGCAAAACATTCTTGGGGTGAAAGGGTTATACCCAACTTTATTTCCAGGTGGCAGGTCAGTCACTAAAATCCCATTCACTCAGAGCGAGTCTGCATGCAGCAAGCCGGTCTCTGCCTCTGGACCCCCCTCTGTCCTCACAGCTGTCCTCTGGGCCTCTCTGCCTGCACAGCGGTCCCACACAGCCATCCTCTGGGCCTCTTTCCTCGGCGCTGCCACCACTCCAGCCTCTGCTCTGCTCTCCTGAAGCCTTGCAGCCGTGCCACCACGTCGCGCCCAGAGCACTGGGCAGAGCTCTTTATATAGAGTCCACAGCCATGCATTGTCCACAGGTGTGCAGTGAGCTAATCAACCAGGGCCAGGAGAGAATCCTGGTCACAGAACTCTCATTTTATCCACAGGTGGGGAAAGCAAAGGTGGTTCAGCTAAGAGTCGCTGCCACAACAGAGAAAAAGGAGATCAGATCAGAAAGGTCTGGTAGAATAAAGCATTAGAAGTCTCATAGTTCTTGCTTTTTAAAAAACAGGAAGGGGAACTATCAGGAAGGGTTGCCATTACCAGTAGACTTGGCTTCTGTAGCTGGGAAGGAATCAGGTGTCATCACTCCCAATTATCTTAGATCTTTGTTTTTCCCTGAATCCACAGAATAGGTGCCCTGCATTCTGAAACTAAGGATGCATACCCTTCTTGGAGATTTGAGTAAACATATATGAGAACATGTCTTAAAATTAAGGAAAGCAAAAAGTGAAATAAAATAAGTCACTTTCTAAACACACAAATATTATTTTAGAATTATACTTTGTTTGGTTTATTTCTCCCAACAACCCTGTAAGGAAGTTCTTACTTTTCCTATTTTATATGAGACCCCAAGCAGTTTGGAAGTTGTATTAACTTCTGAAATAATCTCTAATTATTCTAAATAATCTCCTAAAACCCACAGGAGGCAAAGGTAGCCACCATGACAGGGACAGGACTAAAAGAATGATAAAATTTATGAAGCTAATCAAGAGAATATGGTAAGGGTGAAGGTAGACAAGTAAGTCAAAATAACAGAATAGAAGAGTCCAAAAAGAGAATCACACTTAATTAAAGAGGTCAACTGGTTTTCAACAAAGATACCCAAACAATCCAATGGAGTAAGGGAAGTTTTCAACAAATGGAGCTGAAACAACTGGATAGACCTATGGAAAAATAAGAACTTCACCCCCTAGCTCACACCATTCACAAAAATAAATTCAAGAAGGCTCATAGACCTGAAGGGTAACACTATAAAAAGAGAAGAAAATATCTTCATGACTTTGGGGTAGGCAAAAATTTCTTAGACTGGACACAAAAAGTCTTATCTATAAGAGAAAAAATTGATAAGTTGGATTTATCAAAATTAAAATCGTCTCATCAAAAGACATCATTAAGAAAACGAACAGGCAAGCCAGAGAGAGAAAATATTCTCAATACATTTATCAGACACAGAACCTGTATGCAAAATATTGAAAAACTATAATAAGACAAAAATATACAATTAAAATAGAAAAGTATGCAAAAGATATGAACAGATACTTCACAAAAGAAGATATATGTATGTTAAGAAGCACACGGAAAGGTGTTCAATGGCATTAGTCTTCAGACATATGCAAATTAAAACCACAATGAGTTACTGCTTCCCAAACATCAGAAAATAATTAAAAATACAGACAAAATCAAATGTTGATAAGGGTGTGAAGCAAATGTAATTTTCAACATTGCCTGTGCAAGTATAAAATGGAACACACACACTAGGAAAACTGTCTCATAATTTCTTACAAAAATAAGCATAGACCTAGGCTATAATCTGAAGATTCCACACTGAGGTATGACCCGAGAGAAATGAGGACATATAGGCACAAGGATTGCTTAATGATTCCCTCACAGCCTTATTTATAATTGCAAAAACTAGGAAAATATAAATGTCCATCAGCAGAAGAATGGAAAAACAAAGTCTGGTATATGCATACAAAAATAGTAATTACATCACAGTAAAAAGTAATAAACTACTGATACAATAACACGATTGAATCTCAATACTACATTAAAAATATGTTGAAAGAAATGACTACTATATGACTTCATTTATATGAATTCAAAAAAAGTAAAATTAATCTCTGAACATAGAAATGAGAAAAGTGGTTGTTTCTAGTGGGATGAGATGGTGATTAGTTGCAAATAAGTATACAAAAACTTTTTGCAGTAAATGGAAATGTTCAGGATATTAGTTACATGAGAGTGGACATTTGTCAGAAGTCATTGGACTTAAAAATCTGTACACAAATTATACCTCAATAAAAAATTAATTTTTTAAAACAAATGAACTCTACAAAAGAGGGCAATGACCTAAATCTAGAGTAATTATATGTTCACCTTTATCAGTTTCATCTTAATATTGGGTTGAAAATGTTGAAGAAAAATGTAAGTAAATATAAAGGAGACTGTGAAAACCTGGTTTATTTTAGAGTTTCTCCCTCTTTTAAGGAAATGATAGATATTGCTGTTTGTTTTTCTCAGAAGAAGGATATTCTTAAGAGCAATTGTCTGCCAAGTGTTAAAAAGGACATTATCCTTTTCATTCAAGCAGCCAAGCAGCAATATCTAATCTTGCCAAGATTCTCTGGCACATATTTCAGGCAACATGGAGACACAATTCTTCATTTGTGGGATTAATGTTGTCTTTCCCAGCATACACTACTACACTGAATCATGGATCTACCGTAAGTCCAGGGAAGGCATCCTGGCACTCTCATCTCAAAAATTTAACTACATATTTACATTAATTGAATCAATTCCTTCAGTGTAGGTGATATATTGGAGGCTTTAAAACACTGAATTCATAAAAGAAAACCTGAAAATATTTCAAATTTAGAAAGCAAGCCTATGCACCATTTGCTAATATCTCCATTATTATTTCTGTTTCTTTGACAGCGTATAACCTTATGACCAAAATTGTCAGAACATACTAATAAAAGTAACCATGGTTTCTATCATGAAGTCTCTTTTAGAAATCAGTAGAGTCTTCCGTGTGCTGAGAGAAATCACTTGACAAATCTAGGATCTAGCTTTTCCTGCCAAACCTGTTTCAAATTCTTTTTTCAGTTTTGATTTAGTAACCTTAGATCTCTGCATTATGTTGTGTTTTGCACGAAGCTATTGACTTCAGCTAAGGAACCGTGAACAATAATTATTTTTGCATGACTAAGCTCTGGTACACCATTGTCAGACAGGCACTTTACAGTACCAGTAGTTTCAAAATTTAGAACAGAACTGTCAAACCAGCAAATACCTGCACCAAAGACTTCTATTCTCAAGCTACAGGGATGAGTTCTATGATGTGCAATAACAGAGTGAATCTTTGTGCTCTTGCGAAAGCTCCTGATTTGACAGTCTTGGGAAATGAAAGCCTGTTTCTTTCTGTTACAGATATATCAATGGTAGCAACAATATAAATTTTCAAACAAGGCTGAGGTATAGCATTAGTGCTGGAAAAGGGAGACTTAGGCACTGAGACTGTTAAATGTTCTTAAGGATTGTATTTATGGTGAGCAGAGAACAACTTACCCCAAACTGAGAACACCTAATTTGGCTCATCTTGGTGGGACATCTTTCCAACCATTCCAGAAAATTTTTACCAATATATCAACTAAAATTTTTATCCTAGAAATAAGAGAAACAAATGATTCGCAACATTTTACAAAGTCTATGAATGGAGGACATTTTAGCAAACATTAATAGATAGGAACATACATTTTATATAAATTAAATGTATTTCGCCCTTTCAGCAGACCCAGATATGGACACATAGTGCCAAAACCTTTCTGTTTACAAAGATGACTTTTTATTCCTTTAATTTTTTATAACAGTTCATTTTTTTCCCCAAGTGTCTGTTTTTCTACTGATAATTTGATTCTTAAAACAACACTTTAGGACATGTATAATCTTCCTTACCTAGTTTAGGAAACAGAAGAACCAAGCTTAAATGACCTTGAAGTGTCTTAAGGCAATTTCAAAATAAGGGTGGGGGGGCGGTGGAAGCATGGCTAAGATGACTCACAGATGTTGCCGTCTTTAAATATTTCCTCTTTTAATATTTAATTGACTATCAAAATATTTTTAATATTTTCTTTCTATTGGTCCAGGCAAGTGTTCAGGTTCTCCAAAATGAATTTTAATAATATATTTATTATTGCTGATTTATAAATCAGAATTCCTATTTAGTACATAAAAAATGGGAGTTCTGAGAGATTCAAGATGGCGGTGTGAGAGGTGAGATGGAGAGCTCCTCCCAAAACCAAAAACAGTACAAAAATATAGTTAATAAATACAACTAACCTTCAGACAGCAACAAGAAATAAGGCTGAACCAGACTGCATACAGACCTCATGAACAGAGTAGACCTGACGAAACAGGGCAATGTACGAAAGCCTTAATCCGGCAGGACCCAAGCCCTTCACCACCCCAGCTCACCAGCGGGAGGAAGAGAAACAGAGTGGGGTGGGGGTGCAAGCCTGGGACTGCTGGACCCTTAGCCCTGGAGATCCGCTTTGTGAGCACAATCCTATATTGTGTGGTGCCCTGGGCCTTGGGGAGCTCGGACAGGCAGAGTGCTCGCGAAACTGACATTCCCGCCGTTTGCAGAGAAGGGGATCCACACCTGGCTGCTAGGTGTCAGAGGAAAGGCAGGGAGTCTGAAAGGCTTCCAAGCAGTGAGAGGGCTGATGAAGGGGCGTGGTTTGCACGGAGCTTGCTGTGCAGGAGAAGGGGGAGCTGGACAAGGTTGTCAGGGTGCGCTCTGCCCAGCTGGTTGGAACTTTGGGGAGCTTCAGGTGCTCCATCCCCCTGACTGCCTACTCAGCTCCGAGGCCCCCCACTGTGACGCACAGCCTGCCTAGCCTTCGTACTGGCCTGCAGGCACCTGCTCGCAAACCCGCAATCACTGCTCAGGTGTCAGGCCAGCCAGAGGGAGGCCCCGCCTACAACAACTAGAGACGCAAAGCACAGATTATCCATGTGTGCTTGGCCAACTGCCTCTGACACTGGAGACAGACAGCACAGATGGGAAGCAGGAAACAGATCTTTCCTCCCCCCAGGCACCAGCTCCCCTTCCCTACGTCCCCCAACCTCATTCTAGGGGCGGAGCAGCTCCAAAAACTCGAGTTTCTGCACACTACTGGGCACCACACAGAAATATGAAATGTCAAAAGAACATGGTTCAGACAAAAATCTCACAAACCCCAGAAAGAGGGTCAAATGAAACCGAACGCACCAATCTTCCAGAAAGAGAGTTCAAAATAAAAATTATAAACATGCTTATGGAGGTACAGAAAAACATTCAAGACGTCAGGAACGAATTTAAGATGGAGATTCAATCATTAAGAAATACCATATCTGAAATGGAACATACAATGGAGGGATTTAAAAGCAGATTAGATGTAGTAGAAGAGACAGTAAATGGAATAGAAATTAGAGAAGAGAAATACAAAGAAGCTGAGGCACAGAAAGAAAAAAGGATCTCTAAGAATGAAAGAATATTGAGACAAATGTGTGACGTATCCAAACGGAACAATATTCGCATTATAGGGGTACCAGAAGAAGAAGAAGAGAGAGAAAAGGGGATAGAAAGTGTCACTGAGGAGGTAATTGCTGAAAACTTCCACAATCTGGTGAAAGAGATAGTCTCTCAGGCCATGGAGGTGCACAGATCTCCCAACACAAGGGACCCAAGGAAGACAACATCAAGACATAATAATTAAAATGGCAAAGATCAAGGATAAAGATAGACTTTTAAAAGCAGCTAGAGAGAGAAAAAACGTCACATACAAAGGAAAACCCATTGGGCTATCATCAGACTTCTCAACAGAAACCTTACAGTCCAGAAGAGAGTGGCATGATAAATTTAATGTGATGAAGCAGAAGGGCCTTGAACCAAGAATACTGTACCCAGCAAGGTTATCATTTAAATTTGAAGGAGGGATTAAACAATTTTCAGATAAGCAAAAGCTGAGAGAATTTACCTCGCGCAAACCACCTCTACAGGGCACTTTGGAGGGACTCCTTTAGATGGAAGTATTCCTAAGGCTAAACAGATGTCATTCAAGGGAAGAAGAGGAGTACAGAATATGATTCATAACATACAAAGAATGGAGGAGGAAGAAAAAGGAGGAGAAAAAAAAGAACCTTTGGGTTGAGTTTGTAATAGTATACAAAATAAGCTAAATTATACTGTTAGATAGTAAGGGAATTGCCCTTGAACCTTTGGTAACCACAAATTTAAGCCTACAATGGCAATAAGTACATACCTATCGATAATCATCCTAAATGTAAATGGTCTGAATGCACCAATCAAAAGACATAGAGTTACTGAATGGATAAAAAAACAAGACCCAGGCAACTTCCGGGAAGATGGCGGTGTGAGCAGGACGGCAGAAATCTCCTTCCAACACTATATTTATATACGAAAACACAGAAAATACATCTCTTCCTAAAAGAGAGACGAGAATACACAGGAAAGCGCACAGCGTGCAGCTACACCCGAGAGGACTCGGCACCCCAAGAGGCGGGTAAGATACGGACCCGCGACCCGGCGGGACCCGAGCACTCCCCCACCCCAGCGCACCGGCGGGAGGAGAGGATTCAGAGCCGGGAGGGAGTGGAAGTACACCCCGCGAAGTAGCCAGCCCCGGTGATCTGCGTGGGGAGCGCTGACCTACATTGCGCAGTGCAGCGGAGATTGGGGAGACACAGCAGCAGGTTCTGAGCGGGGAACGCGCCAGGGTGCTTGCAGCCGGCTCCCGGGAAGGTAAAAAAAAAAAAAGCGCGCGCTTTCTTCAGCGGTCTTAAAGAGACAGGAGCCCAGCGGAGGAGCCGGATCGCCCCAGCACACTCAGCCCAGCAGGCTGGGAGTCCGGGGAGTTTCAGACGCCTTAGCTGGCGACTGAGGAAGCGTAGCCATACTTAACACTTCTCACTGAGATCAACAGCCTCTTATTCGTTCCCACCCCTGCCAGAGCGATAAAGGGCCCTGCGGAGCGGCGCAGCCACGGCTGCGGAATAGTGGGGCAATAGCGCCATCTACAGCATTCCCACAGAATCTACATCTGGTGGGTTTTTTTTTGTTTTTTTGTTTTGTTTTGTTTGTTTTGTTTTTTGTTTTTCTTTTCTTTCTTTTTTCTTTTTTTCTTTCTTTCTTCTTTTTTTTTCTTTTTTTTTCTCTTTTTAAAGTCTTAAAGAGCCCAGCTGACATACGTGGCAACTACCAGTGACCAATTCTATAGCCATGAAAAGACAGAGGAACATGGTTCAGACCAAAATCAACCAGACAACCCCAGAGAGGGAGTCTGAAGGGATGGAATTGCACAGTCTTCCTGAAAAAGAATTCAGAATAAAAGTCATAACCATGCTGATGGACCTACAGAGAAATGTGCAAGAGCTGAGGGAGGAAGTGAGGGAACTGAGGAAAGACAATGCAGAAATCAGACAAGCGATCGAGGGGCTTAACAGCAGACTGGATGAGATGCAGGAGACTGTTAATGGTAGAAAACAGAGAACAAGAATACAGAGCAGCTGAGGCAGAGAGAGATAAAAGGATTTCTAGGAATGAAAGAATATTAAGAGAACTGTGTGACCAATCCAAACGGAACAATATTCGCATTATAGGAGTACCTGAGGAAGAAGAGAGAAAAAAAGGGATAGAAAGTGTCTTTGAAGAAATGATTGCTGAAAACTTTCCCTCGCTGGGGAAGGAAGTAGTCTCGCAGTCCACCAAAGCTCATAGATCTCCCAACACAAGGGACCCAAGGAAGACAACACCAAGACACATAACAATTAAGATGGCAAAGATCAAAGATAAAGACAGGGTATTAAAGGCAGCTAGAGAGAGAAAAAGATCACCTACAAAGGAAAACCCATCAGACTATCATCAGACTTCTCAACAGAAACCTTACAGGCCAGAAGAGAATGGCATGATATATTTAACGTAATGAAACAGAAGGGCCTCGAACCAAGAATATTGTATCCAGCACGATTATCATTTAAATATGATGGAGGGATTAAACAATTTCCAGATAAACGAAAGTTGAGAGAGTTTGCCTCTCATAAACCACCACTACAGGATATCTTAAATGGATTGCTCTAGATGGAAGCACACCTAAGGCTAAAAAGATGCCACCAGAGAAAAAAAAATCATAGCAAAGAAAGCAGACCATCCAAATACTAACTAAAGGCAAAGAATAAAACACCTATTATAGAAAGAATGGAGGAGGAGGAATAAGAAGGGAGAGAAATAAAGAAACATCAGACTGTGTTTACAATAACTTAACAAGAAAGTTAAGTTAGATTGTTAGATAGTAAAGAAGCAACCCTTGAACCCTTGGTAACCACGAATCTAAAGCCAGCAATGGCAATAAGTACATACCTATCAATAATCACCCTAAATGTAAATGGACTGAATGCACCAATCAAAAGACACAGAGTAACAGAATGGATAAAAAAGCAAGACCCATCTATATGTTGCCTACAAGAAACTCACCTCAAATCCAAAGATATACACAGACTAAAAGTGAAGGGATGGAAAAAGATATTTCATGCAAACAACAAAGAGAAAAAAGCAGGTGTTGCAGTACTTGTATCAGACAAAATAGACTTCAAAACGAAGAAAGTAGCAAAAAGATAAAGAAGGACATTACATAATGATAAAGGGGTCAGTCCAACAAGAAGATATAACCATTATAAATATATATGCACCCAACACAGGAGCGCCAGCATATGTGCGACAAATACTAACAGAATTAAAGGAGGAAATAGACAGCAATGCATTCATCTTAGGAGACTTCAACACACCACTCACTCCAAAGGACAGATCAACCAGACAGAAAATAAGTAAAGACACAGAGGCACTGAACAACACACTAGAACAGATGGACCTAACAGACATCTACAGAACTCTAACCCAAAAGCAACAGGATACACATTCTTCTCAAGTGCACATGGAACATTTTCCAGAATAGACCACATACTAGGCCACAAAAAGAACCTCAGTAATTTCAAAAATATTGAAATCCTACCAACCAACTTCTCAGATCACCAAGGTATAAAACTAGAAATAAATTTTAGAAAGAAATCAAAAAGGCTCACAAATACATGGAGACTTAACAACACTCTCCTAATTAATCAATGGGTTAACGACCAAATCAAAACAGAAATCAAAGAATATATGGAGACTAATGACAACAACAACACAAAGCCACAACTTCTGTGGGACGCAGCAAAGGCAGTTCTAAGAGGAAAGTATATTGCAATCCAGGCCTATTTAAAGAAGGAAGAACATTCCCAAATGAATAGTCTAAAGACACAATTACTGAAATTGGAAAAAGAAGAACAAATGAGGCCCAAAGTCATGAGAAGGAGGGACATAATAAAGATTAGAGAAGAAATAAATAAAATTGAGAAGAATAAAACAATAGAAAAAATCAATAAAACCAAGAGCTGGTTCTTTGAAAAAATAAACAAAATAGATAAACCCCTAGCCAGACTCATTAAGAGAAAAAGAGAATCTACACACATAAACACAATCAGAAATGAGAAAGGAAAAATCACGACGGACCCCACAGAAATACAAAGAATCATAAGAGAATATTATGAGAATCTATATGCTAACAAGCTGGAAAACATAGAAGAAATAGACAACTTCTTAGAAAAATACAACCTTCCAAGACTGACCAAGCAAGAAACAGAAAAACTAAAGAGACCAATCACCAGCAACGAAATTGAATCGGTAATCAAAAAACAACCCAAGAAGAAAACCCCTGGACCAGATGGATTCACCTCTGAATTCTACCAGACATATAGAGAAGAAATAACACCGATTCTCCTTAAAGATTTCCAAAAAATAGAAGAGGAGGGAATACTTCTATACTCATTCTATGAAACCAGCATCACTCTAATACCAAAACCTGGAAAAGACCTCACCAAAAACGAAAATTACAGACCAATATCCCTGATGAACGTAGATGCAAAAATACTCAACAAAATATTAGCAAACCGAATTCAAAAATCCATCAAGAGGATCATACACCATGATCAAGTGGGATTCATCCCAGGGATGCAAGGATGGTACAACATTCGAAAATCCATCAACATCATCCACCACATCAACAAAAGAAGAACAAAAACCACATGATCATCTCCATAGATGCTGAAAAAGCATTTGACAAAATTCAGCATCCATTCCTGATTAAAACTCTCCACAAAATGGGTATAGATGGCAAGTACCTCAACATCATAAAGGCTATATATGACAAACCCACAGCTAACATCATACTTAACGGCAAGACGCTGAAAGCTTTTTATCTAAGATCCGGAACAAGACAGGGATGCCCACTCTCTCCACTGTTATTCAACATAGTACTGGAGGTCCTAGCCACAGCAATCAGACAAAACAAAGACATACAAGGCATCCAGATTGGTAAAGAAGAAGTCAAATTGTCACTATTTGCAGATGACATGATACTGTACATAAAAAACCCTAAAGATTCCATTCCAAAACTACTAGAACTAATATCTGAATTCAGCAAAGTTGCAGGATACAAAATTAACACACAGAAATCTGTTGCTTTCCTATACACTAATGATGAACTAACAGAAAGAGAAGTCAGAAAAACAATTCCATTCACAATTGCATCAAAAAGAATAAAATACCTAGGAATAAACCTAACGAAGGAAGTGAAAGACCTGTACTCTGAAAACTACAAGACACTCCCTAAGAGAAATTAAAGAGGACACTAACAAATGGAAATGCATCCCATGCTCTTGGCTAGGAAGAATCAATATTGTCAAAATGGCTATACTACCTAAAGCAAACTACAGATTCAATGCAATCCCTATCAAACTACCAACAGCTTTCTTCAATGAACTGGAACAAATAATTCTAAAATTCATATGGAACCACAAAAGACCCCGTATAGCCAAAGCAATCCTGAGAAGGAGGAATAAAACAGGGGGAATTATGCTCCCTGACTTCAAGAAAAAATACTGAAGGAACAAAACAGCAGCAGACTCACAGAACCCAAGAACGGACTAATAGTTACCAAAGGGAAAGGGACTGGGGAAAATGGGCGGGAAGGGAGGGATAAGAGGGGAAAAGGGGCATTACAATTAGCAGAGGTAATGTTGGGGGGGCACGGGGAAGGCAGTACAACTCAGAGAAGACAAGTAGTGATCTATAGCATCTCACTACGCTGATGGACAGTGACTGTAATGGGGTTGGTGGGGGGGACCTGATGAAGGGGTAGTTTAATAATCGTAATATTGCACATGTAATTGTAAATTAATGATAATAAAATAAATTATATTAAAAAAAAACAAGACCCATCTACATGCTGCCTACAAAAGACTCACTTCCAACCCAAAGACATACACAGACTGAAAGTAAAGGGATGGAAAAAGATATTTCATGCAACTAATAGTGAGAGAAAAGCAGGTATTGCAGTACTTGTATCAGACAAAATAGTCTTCCAAACAAAGAAAGTCACAAGAGACAAAGAAGGACATTACATAATGATAAAAGGGTCAATCCAAAAAGAGATATAACCATTATAAATATCTATGTGCCCAACACAGGAGCACCTACATATGTGAAAGAAATACTAACAGAATTAAAGGGGGAAATAGAATGCAATGCATTCATTTTAGGAGACTTCAACATACTATTCACTCCAAAGGACAGATCAACCAGACAGAAAATAAGTAAAGAAACAGAGGCATTGAATAACATATTAGAACAAATGGACCTAACAGACATCTACAGAACACTCCATCCAAAACAACAGGATACACATTCTTCTCAAGTGCCCATGGAACATTTTAAAGAATAGGTCCTATATTATGCCACAAAAAGAACCTCAGTAAATTCAAAAAGACTGAAATTGTACCAACCAGCTTCTCAGATCAAAAAGTTATGAAACTTGAAATAAATTTCATAAAGAAAATGGAAAAACAGGGATCAAGCAGTATATGGAGATAAATGACAACAATAATTCAACACCACAAAATCTGTGGGATGCAGCGAAAGCTGTGCTTAGAGGGAAATATATTGCAATACAGGCCTACCTCAGGAAAGAAGAACAATCCCAAATGAACAGTCTAAACTCACAATTAATGAAACTAGAAAAGTAAGAACAGATGAGGTCCAAAGTCAATAGAAGGAGGTCCATAAAAAAGATTAAAGCAGAAATAAATAAAATTGAGAAGAATAAAACAATAGAAAGAATCAATGAAAGCAGGAGCTGGTTCTTTAAGAAAATCAACAAAATAGATAAACCCCTAGCCAGACTTATCAAGAACAAAAGAGAGACTACACATGTAAATAGAATCAGAAATGAGAAAGGAAAAATCACTACGGATAACACAGAAATACAAAGAATTATGAGAGAATACCATGAAAATTTATATGCTAACAAACATGATAACCTAGAAGAAATTGACAACTTTCTAGAAAAATACAACCTTCCAAGGCTGACCCAGAAAGAAACAGAAAATCTGAATAGACCAATTACCAGCAAAGAAATTAAATTGGTTATCAAAAACTACCTAAGAACAAACTCCTGAACCAGATGGTTTCACTGCTGAATTTTATCAAACATTTAGTGAAGACCTCATACCCCTCCTCAATGAAGTTTTCCAAAAAGTAGAAGAGGAGGAAATACTCCCAAACTCATTCTATGAGGCCAACATCACTCTAATACCAAAACCAGGCAAAGACACCACAAAAAAAGAAAATTACAGACCAATATCCCTGATGAACATGCAAAAATACTCAACAAAATATTAGCAAACCAAATTCAAAAATATATCAAAAAGATCATCCATAATGATCAAGTGGGATTCATCCCAGGGATCCAACAATGGTACAACATTCGAAAATCCATCATCATCCACTACATCAATAAAAAGGACAAAAACCACATGATCATCTCCATAGATGCTGAAAAAGCATTCAACAAAATTTAACATCCATTCATGATAAAAATTCTCAACAAAATGGGTATAGAGGGCAAGTACCTCAACATCATAAAGGCCGTATATGACAAACACACAGCCAACATTATACTTAACAGCGAGAAGCTGAAAGCTTTTCCTTTAAGATCGGGAACAAGACAAGGATGCCCACTTTCCCCACTTTTATTCAACATAGTTCTAGAGGTCCTAGCCACAGCAATTAAACACAAAGAAATAAAAGGCATCCAGATCGGCAAGGAAGAACTCAAACTGTCCTTGTTTGCATATGACATGATATTGTATATAAAAAACACTAAAGAATCCACTCCAAAACTATTAGATCTAATATCTGAATTCAGCAAAGTTGCGGGATACAAAATTAATACACAGAAATCTGTCACATTCCTATACACTAACGATGAACTAGAAGAACGAGAAATCAGGAAAACAATTGCATCAAAAAGAATAAAATAATTAGGAATAAACCTAACCAACGATGTGAAAGACCTATACCCTGAAAACTACAAGAGAAATTAAAGAGGACACTAATAAATGGAAATTCATCCCATGCTCTTGGCTAGGAAGAATTAACATTGTCAAAACGGCCATCCTGCCTAAAGCAATCTACAGATTCAATGCAATCCCTATCAAATTACCAAAAGCATTCTTCAATGAATTAGAGCAAATAGTTCTAAAATTCATATGGAACCACAAAAAACCCCGAAGAGCCACAGCAATTATGAGAAGGAAGAATAAAGCAGGGGGGATTTCGCTCCCTGACTTCAAGTTCTACTACAAAGCTACAGTAGTCAAGACAATTTGGTACTGGCACAAGAACAGACCCATAGACCAGTGGAACAGAATAGAGAGTCCAGATATAAACCTAAGCATATATGGTCAATTAATATACAATAAAGGAGCCATGGATATACAATGGAGAAATGACAGCTTCTTCAACAGCTGGTGTTGTCAAAACTGGACAGCTACATGTAAGAGAATGAAACTGGACTACTGTCTAGCCCCATACACAAAGGTAAACTCAAGGTGGATCAAAGACCTGAATGTAAGTCATGAAACCATAAAACTCTTAGAAAAAAATATAGGCAAAAATCTGTTGGATATAAACATGAGCAACTTCTTCATGAACATGTCTCCCTGGGCAAGGGAAACAAAAGCAAAAATGAACGAATGGGACTATATCAAACTAAAAAGCTTCTGTACAGCCAGGGATACCATCAGTAGAACAAAAAGACATCCTACAGTATGGGAGAATATATTCACAAATGACATATCCGACAAGGCGTTGACATCCAAATTATACAAAGAGCTCATGCACCTCAACAAACAAAAAGCAAGTAAGCCAATTAAGAAATGGGCAGAGGAGCTGAACAGACACTTCTACAAAGAAGAAATTCAGATGGCCAACAGGCACATGAAAAGATGCTCCACATCACTAGTCATTAGAGACATGCAAATTAAAACCACAATGAGATATCACATCACACCAGTTACAATGGCTGCCATCCAAAAGACAAACAACAAATGTTGGCAAGGATGTGGAGAAAGGGGAACCCTCCTACACTGCTGGTGGGAATGCAAATTAGTTCAACCATTGTGGAAAGCAGTACGGAGGCTCCTCAAAAAACTCAAAATAGAAAAACCATTTGACCCAGGAATTCCACTCCTAGGAATTTACCCTAAGAATGCAGCAGCCCAATTTGAAAAAGACATATGCACCCCTATGTTTATCACAGCACTATTTACAATAGCCAAGAAATGGAAGCAACCTGAGTGTCCATCAGTAGATGAATGGATAAAGAAGAGGTGGTACATATACACAATGGAATATTATTCAGCCATAAGAAGAAAACAAATCCTACCATTTGCAACAACATGGATGGAGCTAGAGGGTATTATGCTCAGTGAAATAAGCCAGGTGGAGAACGACAAGTACCAAATGATTTCACTCGTATGTGCAGTATAAGAATAAAGAAAAAACTGAAGGAAGACAACAGCATCAGACTCACAGAACCCAAGAATGGACTAATAGTTACCAAAGGGAAAGAGACTGGGGAGGATGGGTGTGAAGGGAGGGATAAGGGGGAAAAAGGGCTGTTACAATTAGCACACATAATGTAGCGGGTGTGGGGGTGGGGTGGGGGGATACGGGGAAGGCAGTATAACACAGAGAAGACAAAAGTAGTGATTTTATAACATCCTTCTACGCTGATGGACAGTGACTGCAATGGGGTATATGGCAGAGACTTGATAATAGGGGGAGTCTAGGAACGATAATGTTGCTCATGTAATCGTATATTAATAAAAGCAAAATTAAAAAAATAAATTAAAAAAAAAAGGGAGTCTGCCTTTCCACTGATCAGACTACTTGTATCCACCTTGCCCTAGGTGGCGAACCAAATGAAAAATAACAAATTGTCCAGAACAAAGGAAATCCCTCATCCTGTTTGTAGCAGAACATAGAGCATGATGCCAGGTCGCCCTTGGAGGATACCTTCCAAGTGACCACAGAAATATTACCACAATTTTTAAGTGTATTCTCCAATTTAAGCCTCCCTCCCCACCAGTATAGCCCACCCATCACTGCTAGTATGGGCTCTCTGAAGCACAGCTCTGACCAAGCGACTCCTCTACTAGAAACATGTAGTTGGATTTCCTGCCTGGGGTCCATTTAGTTCCTCAATTGGGGGGAAATGGTTTGGTAAAGGATGCTGGTATAGGAGCTAGATCAGATTAGGCCAAATTAGAGCAGCAAGGTGGATGTGAGTTGGGACAGGGTCAGGCAGCTATTTCGGATAGAGGTCATCATCATTTCAAAATGGAAAGAGTGAGTTTGAGGGTCTGACATTTGGAGACTAAGGTCATGACGCATTGTATCGAGAGTGTTGAGGGGTGTGAGTTCGTATGACCCAAGTAGGATACAATGTGGAAGAGGTTATCAGGAACAATTTAACTAGTACAAATAATATGAATAGTAATAGAACAATTAGGGAAACAGTTGGAGACCTGAGCACCATAGATTTCCAGGGCCAGTAAATAAGAAGCTGAAAAGATCAGGCCAATTTCAGAAAACATACTGGGTTGTGGGTAGCAAAAATAAATAAATATCATTTGTAGTTAAAAAGACAAAGAACAAATTAAAATGATAATTACCAATAGAATTTGTAAACCCGATCATAGGAGTGCCTTGAGCCCTGATGGAAGACAACTGAAAAGATCAGAGAATATCATAATTATTTTTAATCCCCATTTTTTCCATGCTTTATATGCCCTATCCTAAACAAATCTGTCCATAAAAATTAAGAAATCCTGACTTGATGTTTAGCAAAATGTAGTTTGGCTTACAGTCAAAGGTGTTTAGAAGAGTAAGTTCAGCCTATGTGTTACAATGCCTCAGTTAATGTGAAATGTATCAAAGTGCCGATTTGGGGCGGCCTGCCCTTGGCCCTTAGAGTCCCTGCCTTTGAAATTTCCCTGGAAATCTCATATATTAAAAGTTCCACTGGTATATTGTTTCATCTCATTGAACTAGTCTTAGTCCTTGCAATGGGTCAGTTTAGTGAGACTCATTTTAGGAGGCAGTGATGTAGGTGTATTACCAAAGTTAGGTCTGCGGTTTAGGAATCACGTACTAAGAGGTATCTCAATGAAAGTTTTTAAAAATACAGACAAAATAGTTAACGACTGGAGCAAATTCTGAACCAGTTCTGAGTGCTGAGGGTAGCCAATAGAAAAGATTTCTAGATGTCAGGCTTGAAGCATCTTTGGATACAGGGTGGACAGTGGCAATCTGGTGGGTTTCCCTGGTTTGTAGGTTAAGTATCTCTGGCCATCTTTTCGAGTGGTCCATAGGTAAGAGGCATGAAGACTGTCTACGTATAAGCTGTTGTGATTTTCTAGTCTTCATCAAGCTGTTCATATCCATTGTGAAGGGCTTCAGAAAAGAGGGACAGTTTTAGTTTTCAAATGATTCCAACTCTGAGTGTTACAAGAAAAATGGAAAAGGTCAGGTTAGAAAGTTAGAGCCAAGACATAGGAAGAGACTGGAAGAATTTAGGATCTAGTTCAGTTAACAGGTAGAAAAATAAAATATCAAAGATAATTAACATATTACCCTCTGATATCCATAAAGGTATATTATTGAAACATAATTTTTCTCTCTCTACTAATCCCCCTTTCTATCAAAGATAATCACAGTAAGAGTAAGTTGTTTGCAGATCGTCTCATTTCAATAAACTTGGCCTGATTATTTACATAAGTATAGTAAGAATAGTGATTAACCACATAGGCTCTTTTAAATCTGCTTTATTGGAATTTTATATATATATATATATAAGGAATTTCAGATTCAACTTTTAAAGTCTCTTTAGGTTAAAATGTCAAGCCAAGGTTTGTCAACTGTCTCCCATTACTAGGAGGGCAGATTTTCATTGAATTTATACACATAATTATATTGTCATAAAAACATAAAAACATCCATTGAGCATTTGCACATTCTGGAGGGATCAGGTAGGGAAAGAAAGATAAATGTGCTAATCCTGTTTATAAAGGTGTAGTTTACCAAATTGTTGTAAGCCATTGCTTAAGAGGGAAAATTGTTCTTAAATCTGGAAAAACATTTCTAAAAATCAGCAATAAAACAAAAAGTCATAAGATTATAACCATCCTTTTCAGTTCATTCAGTCTCATGTTATTAATTCTTGTTCTGCTTGAATCCTGTCTTTCCATTAGTTCCAGAAATTCTCAGGCAATTCAGTTTTACGATCTTAAAGTTATCAAAAACCTGTATTTGTCAAAAGTCCTACCCATGATTCTCCTTGAAGAGGAAGCACTTTTGCAAGGACATTTTGTAAAAGCATGGGAATAAAACATTAACTTTATAAATGACAGAAGACTTAACAATGGTAATGGTTAAAGATCTAATGAGAGTTCATTACAATGTTGTTGACAAGGAAATTTGGTTATTTCTATAACACAAACCATTTCAATAACTATAATTACAGTTAATGATAATATGTCAGGACATAACAGATTTCTATAAGTTTCATATAATTTTTAAAACATTTATTTTAACATATACCTATACAGATAAAATTAAAGGGTTAGCATAATTTATTTGCCAATGCATCCCATGTAATTTAACATATTAAATAATAAGCCTAATTAGCTTAATAAAATCTTCAGGATATTATAGGGGCCTTTCTGGAAAAATGCCCAAAGCTTTTTCCAGGTCAAAAAGACTTTATTTAGACTTTGATTTGGGGGAAATTTGCCAAAAATATCAAAAAGTTTTAAAAATAATTGGTCAAATAGGATTAGAGGTTACTCTGAAATAATATTTATTTAACTAAAGTGACAAAGACTTTGGCAGGTGATCAAAGAAAGTTACCTAGTGTTTAGCAAAACAGACCTTTTAGAGAAAACTCAGTTATTTTTCATACTATTTAAAGAAGGAAACTTTATTTATAATTTCTTATTAAAAGTAGGCCAATAATACAAGAAATTACTTGTCTTTTTAACAGAGAAAATTAAATTTTAATTTTGTATCAGCATATTTTTGATATTAAAATTCTTCCTTTTTTTAACTTAAATTCATTCCAATCTTAGCTTGACTACACATAAAATTTCTTAAGATTCATTTTTCACAAACTTTCTGCTACTCACTGTATCTATTCAGGTTTTGTCCTTTTTCCTTCCTTTCTCTGGAACCATCATTTTACTTTAAGACAAAATTTCTTTCCTTTCTCCCTTTAATAAAAATGTATCTCCATTCCTCACTTTCTTTTCCCTATAACACACATCGTACTTTGCTTAACCCTTAAAAATCCTAAGCCATTTTCTTAATCAATTACCACAATATCCTCTTCCTCATTTTTATCATTTCCCAGAGATTCCATCTCTTAAAGTCCTAATCAGGCTTTGTCACAAATGCCCACATCTTAATCCCCAGCATTTTGTGTTCTCCTACCTTTGCAAAATGACCTGATAAGGTCTTCAATTTATTATCCTGCTTTCCCATCTTGTCTGCTAGCCCTGAAGCTAACAAAGTGATGGACAACAGCATGTCCTCCTCTAAACTCAGTTCCTCTTCCAATTTTGTAATTATTTGTAATCTTTGCTGTCCAGTGAAAACTATGCAATAAGCAATTGTGAATTGCCTACCATATATTAGCATCCTGTAGTATATTAGCAAATTTATAAATACTTTTCAAAGAAATTTAGAAGTATATTCAGCCTTGTAATAATAGATTGTTCTCAATGTGGCATAAAACATGTTTATTAATAGACTCAAATATCCCTTATCTTTCCGTAAAAATTAAAAAGCCCAAAATGGATGAACCTATGTTCAATATTTGATATTTGATATTTTATCTTATTTGGAACTGATATAGATATTCAATGAATTTAACAACTTATTCTTTAATCTAAATTAACAAACTTTAAGGTTTTAGGTTATCAAAAAGATTTGGGGAACTATTTTAAAAGTTTATCTATAAATCTTTTTATCTTATTAACATTTATTTGATTTACTTGTTCTTATTTTTAGGTTACCAGTAAAAACCTCATGAGACACCAAAGTCAGTCATTTTCTCCAACTTTTTTTTTTTATACTTTGTAACAGAGATAACATCAACTTTGATTTTAAATAAACATAGGTCGAATAAAAGTTCTAATTTTAATGCTGATAACTTTAAAGGCATGTCTTTTTAAATTAAATGAACAACCTTAGTTAGCTTTAATACTTAATATTTTTCCAGGTCACATGAACCTGAAATGTATTTGGATTAAATTTTTATTTTTTTAATAATTTTTATGAATGGTAAGTTTATATAAGCACTTAATTTTCTTTTAAGCTAATTAAATACAGTTCTTTTACAAATTAATTTTAATAATTTTGTCCAGAGGTAGAAAAATATAACATGGACACATACAGATGAAAACAAGGATTTAATAGTTTTACTAATATTTGTGGAGAGGACATTAGTGGCTCCATTTCTAAATATTTCCCTCTTTCTCTCTCTCTCTCTCTCTCTCTGTTTTTAACTTCTGATGAGAAACTTCTCCCTAAAGTTTGTATTTCAAAGAATGGCTTTCAGGTACTAGAGAAGATGGGGGTGTGATATTTATATTTAAGTGTCCAAGTATCCAAGTTTTCAGGAAGGTGGAGTTTGGGGAGCATATTTGTCTGTTATCAGAAATGCTGGAGTCTGGGCAGAAGAGCTCTCTTAGCAGTTTGTTTTCAAAAAGTGCTTCTTCCCTTTTTTTTTTTTCTTTCCAGTGTTAGGAGATAGTAGGCTGTGTTTATACTTCAGATGTAATAAGATTTACAACTTCAAGAGGAAACATGCAAGTTTGCTCTGTTTTTTAGAGTAACTGTTATTTAAATTTTCTTCCTTTCCTTAAGTATAGGACAATTCTGTTTTATAATCCTGATCTTTTACAATATCTACAAGCACTTTGAGAGGAATAAGCAAGGTTTAAGGAGTGGTAAAATAGCTATATTCTGGTTTTGTAGTGTTTTGCCAATGGGTTTCAGCCCCAGGCAAGTTCACTATGGATTCAGTGTGACCAAAGAAATGACAGAAGAACGTTCTTGGGGTCAAAGGGTTATACCCAACTTTATTTCCATGGTGGCAGGTCAGTCACTAAAATCCCCTTCACTCAGAGCGAGTCTGCATGCAGCAAGCCAGTCTCTGCCTCTGGGCCTCTGTCCTCGGCGCTGCCACCACTCCAGCCTCTGCTCTGCTCTCCTGCAGCCTTGCAGCCGTGCCACCCTGTCATCCGGAGCCCTGGGCAGTGCTCTTTATATAGAGTCAATAACAGCGTGCCCACACGTGTGTAGTGAGCTAGCCAACCAGGGCCAGGTGAGCATCCTGGCCACTGGAACCTTTATTCTATCCACATGTAGATTTTGTTAGATTAAAACAAGGATTTAGAAGTGGTGAGCAGGAGAGAGAGAAGGTGGGGAGGAGTAATAGTTGACACAGTTAGTACAGAAGTCTCAATAAGCTTTTCTAACGTTTAGATAGTCTCAGAAAGTTTTTGATTAAAAGCCTAGAGGGAAGCAATTTTTTCAGATTATGTTTAGAGATCTCTAGGTCCCAATTAAAATAGGCTTCCCATTCACTTTGTTTGGTCTAATCTCTTATTGTCACACAAATAGATTAATTCTGGGATCTTAGAAGTTCCTCATTTGGGCCAATGTACTCTTAAATCATCCTGAGTGACGTGGATCCCTCATACTGAAGGTTTATAGAAGGATGGTCCTTAGATATTAAACGCAATAACCAGCTGGTGTCCCTGAAGGGGGCGTCACTTCATCATTTTCCTTATCTATTAGCAGATACTAGCCCATTATCTATTTTGAAATCCTGAGGCGGAAAAACCTTAAACCTGAACCTCCTCCCTGTGGGCAGAGGCAGAGTCCTCCTTCTGAAATGGAAGAGGACAGTCACCTATAACTAGAAACACTTGAGCCTCAACCCAAATCAGGGAGACTGGAATCAGGAGGACCCCCCTGGCATGGCGGAGCCTGCTGGTGGAGACGTCAAAGGGCAACCGTCTTTTGTAGGTACCTTCCACACAGCCTTGGCAGCACTGGCCCCTGGGGTGGTTGCTCTTGCAACAGTGCCAAGAAACACTGACCAGGAAATGAAGCAAAGATCCTGGTCAGGTTAAGCAGACAAAGTGTTGTTTAGGGTTTGTTAGACCCGCAGCCCAGGAGACACGGATTCAAGATGCATCTGAATTGTGTACCACCAGACTACAAAATGCAGGAGGCTTATAAAGGCAAACACCCCAACGTTAAGAAGCATCACATAAATTGATTACCAAAAATTATGATTGGTGATAGCAAGAGGTGAGGATAGATGAGGGGAAATCTTAGAATTACACGGTTATAGTTTGCAGCTGGTTTTTTGAAAAACCACGAGGTTATAGTCAGCAGAATTTGATCATATGGGTCCTGGAGGCATTGTGGTTTAGCACAGCTTTAACATTCAAGCTCACATTGGAGGGAGTGTTTGTCCCTGTCTCAACAGTGTCCACCCGACTCCATTTTGATTGTCTGACAAATGTGACTCCATGCTGATTTTTTTAACAAGTCAAACATGTTCACAATGATTGCAGGTTCCCTTCAGAAGATGCCTTCCAAGTAACCACAGAAATATTACCACCATTTTTTAAGTGAATTCTCCAAATTCAGCCTCCCTCTGCACCAGTATAGCCCACCCAGCACTGCCTGTTCAGACTTTCTGAAGCACAGCTCTGACCAAGCCACTCCTCTACTAGAAACTTGTAGAACTTAAGAAACTAATGTCAACTAGTCTATTATTCCAGCCTCATCTATAGGATTTATTATATTGCAGTAAAGATAAAGTACTTGGGAAATAGAAACTTCTTACCTAGTTTGGCCAACTTCTGGAGTGTCAAAATCTTGATGGTAATAGTGAGCTAAGCTGGACCTGCACCCAGGTTATAAAAGTACCCAAAGATGTACTTATGTATAACTCAAGCTTCTCTCTTTGAAAAGAGTATGAAGGATTTGTGGAAAACAACTAAGCAAACATTTTGAAAATAAACAATATATATTAGTATACATATGTAAAAATATTAAATTTGTATTAGGGAAAATTTATAATTTACAACTTTCTGACACCCTCAAAAGAAGGTGACAACTCAAAAAAGAAAGAGTTTCAATAGATATATATAAGAGATAAGAGAGATAAAAAGAGGAGAAGATTCCTAGAGCAGAAACTTTACAAACCAGAGCCAGTAGGTGAGGTCAGCAGGAGTTGTTGGAGAAAGGGTTGAGACAGAGAGGCAGTGGCTGGTGAAGAAAAGGAACTTCAGAGGGAAAATGGATGTGGCTAATGAGGATTTTCATTAGGATTTCAAGCATGGTATGCAATGTAACACTCCTCCTCTTTTCCCATATATTCTTCAGTAAAGTATCCAACTCCCTCTAAAGACCTAGGGTATTAACGCTCCTTCAGGAACCTATGAGAGGTGCTAGGCTTGTCTCCAACAAACAGGTTGAGAATGTTGGGGCCCCATGAGCACAACCATGTCTTGATTCAGCAACTAACATACAATGAGTATACAGCAGGCTTTGATCATGGTTCCAGATTCTCCTTGGGAAGGAATTCGCAATAATTGGATTCAATAACACAATAACTGGTAATAACTTGATTCAGAATGGATTTTTCTCCTATATAATTTATTTTTGTCCAGCAAAACCTATGCTGCATCTTGCCTCTGAAACCTTATCAATTTTTACTTAGACATTTGCTCGTAGTGCAGCATATATACATAGTGCATATAAATATACATCTAGATAAGACCTCTATGGAAAAGTTTCTTTTCAATATGATCTTTAAGTGCTGACTAGCTGCAGACAATAATGTTCTCCAAGTCTGCCATCTCTTTGTAAGATTAATGACCTTCTATGCTCTTACTTACAGGGGATAGGGAAGATAGGGGTGGGGTTTAAATGCCCTGTTATGATAAAAAGAGTTGCTTCCTGCTTCTCATGAGATCTGAAAATAGATTACTCTACAAAGACAGTGACAGGACACTTTCTGTCAGTGCTATGACGCTTCCATCCCCATAATCTCTGTCAAAAATGGCTTAGGAATGGAAAACTATTTTAATAGCCTATGGGACCAGTACACAAATAACTGATATCTTAACTGTGTATGAAATTCCAGGTCAGGCAGAGAAAGCAGAAGACTAGAGCAAGATTCTGAATGTATTTCTTATGCTAAGGTCTTTTAATTGACACATCCTCCACTTGTTTCCATTGCTATACCTCTTCTCTGTTGTCTTAGATAATTTCCCTCAAATTCTAAAACTTGAGAATACTTCCTTTCTCACATCAATCTAAAATCCATATAGTCCAACCAGCTCCTATTTTTTCTTTAATTCTGAAGTTGTCACCCTATTAATATTGATTTCAGTCTATGCTAAACTTCTGTAGAAGATTATATTTACCACCTTTATGGTATGTGTATATTATCATGTACTTGATTACTTTTGCAATGTTTTTAACACTCCTACTAGACAATTGTTGAGAAATATCCTCAAGAAGACATGACCAACAGTTGGCCCATAATCTGGACCCCAGCAGTTGGAGGCTCTTTACCTCCAGTTCTATCCTTGGAAAAAAACAGGTTTTTGCCTGTTTTCCTTGCTCCCAGAGACTGCCTCAGGACAGAGCCTTAAGATAGTGATGTGGTTTAGAGACCATCTGGACAGTATACATCACTACACCCAGTTAAGTCTTCTGTAAAACCTTTCAAGATTTGGCAGGCACGTGTGGAGATCTATTCATCTTGCAGCACCCAAAACAAGCCTCATATGTAACCTTCCTTGCTTACTAAACCTGCCACCTACCAACCTGGAGTGACCTGCCTCTTTCTTTGGTTTCTCTTTGCCCTTTGAGTAATGCAGGCTGGTTTCAGATTACATCCGGGAAGTTCCTGAGGAGTTTGGTGACCAGTACATACATATCCTTACTCACCTTTACATGTGCAGTGCATAAACACAGGGCTCTAAGCTTGCTGAAGAACAACATGTGCATGTACATGAACACACACAGAAGGACCAGAAGGAAATAAACAGGATGATGATAACTGTTTTCTCTGGCTTACAGGCATTTATATGATTTCCAGTTTCTTCATTATACTTCTCTCTACTTTTAAAACTGTCCATCCTAATATGTATTACTTTTCAACACAGAATACAACAATAATAAGTATATTTGTCAGAAATCCAAATTTGTATTACTTCATTTTCCAATAGTACGTTAGGCTCTTTTTTCACAAGATACTCTCAAGTATCAATAAAATACAGAATCACTTACCAACTAGGATTATATGATAGAAGGACAAATAATCTTCATTTTTTTTGTTTGTATAATGCAAACAGACCCCAGTAGCATCAGTTCAAGTGGTCTTCAAGTCATTTTTTTCAATAGAATTCTGTTTTCAGGTGAAATAGTACCCAGAACCTCAATATTTAAAATAATTTACAGCAAGATGCAGGTTTCTCAGATGGTCTAAAATCTCTAGTGATTGGAGCACATATACTTCCTGGGTTAGGAAATCCCTGAATCACTCCCAAGGAATCTGGGGGGTCATCGAGTCCAACCCTCTCCTTTAACCAGAGAGGAAATTGAGGTACAGAGACGTTATAACACCTGTACAAGATCATTTAACTAGTAATGAGATCCTACGTTTTCTAAATCTGTATCATACTGCCCTGATCCTTGTGATTATCTTAGAGCATTACTTTTCTCTGACTTAATTCCAAATTGTGATGTACATTCAATTTGAATCTGTAAGTCCCTACTCTCTTCTACTTTTCAATATCTGAAGCCCTGCTTTCTTCATTCCAGAGCCCAAGGAAGGCTCCCCTGCCAAGAGTCTCTGTCACCAAATGTCTATTTCCTGACTTTCTGGGGCTTGTGTTTAATGCCCGGCCTATTACCTGACCTTGTGCTTGCTATGTTGCTCCTTCTTGGGCAAACTGAAGAATCATTTGAACTTGAAAGTATTAACATCTTTTCTGTCATTCCACATTTGGCGTGATTTTGCCATGGAAAGCATTCCAGCCTTCACTTGCCTGTCTCTAAATGTACTATGTGGAGTCTGAGCAACAAATCTAGATTTTTCCCCCCTATTCTGCTTTCTTTTCCTTGCCCAACCCCTAGAAGTTGAGTACATTCTACCTTGGTCTTCTAAGAATAAGTTGGAGTGATACATTTCTTTCTCTCTCTTGTTCTTTCATGAACACAAATTTACCTGGTAATGATGTTAAGACAAGTGACTAAGTGTTCAAATGAGGAGAATAGGTAATTCCAGCTTTGATGGTTTAGAAAAACAAAGATCAGTATGGGTGAAAATAAACAGGAAATGCTTTTAAAGATGACAGCACTCTTTGGTACATTGGTTAAACGGTTTGGAGGGGGAAAATGTGGGCAAAAATATTACCCAAAACACAGGGATAACGCCAATCTTTTTCAAACTTAAAAAATGAAGAAAAGGGAAAACTCTCAAATTCACTTTACCAGACCACCAGCATTGTTCTGATACAAAAACCAGAAAGGGACACTACAGGAAAAGAAAACTACAGCCCATTATCCCTAATAAATACAGATGCAAAAATTCTCAGTAAAATACTAGCAAACCAAATCTAGTAGCATATTAAAAGCCTCATACACCTTGAGAAAGTGGGATTCATCCCTGGGATGCAAGGATAGTTCAACATATGCAAATCAATGTGATACATCCCATTAATAGAATGAAAGAAAAGACTCATATGATCATCTCAATAGATACAGAAAAAGCATTTGACAAAATTCAACATCCATTCATGATAAAAACTCAACAAATTAGGCATAAAAGGAACATATCTCAACACAATAAAGGCCATATATGACAAGCTCACAGGTAACATCACACTCAATAGTGAAAGATTTAAAACTTTTCCTTTAAGATCAGGAACAAGAACAAGGTGCCCACTCTCACCACTCCTATTCACCACAGTACTGGAAGTCTAGCTAAAGCCATCAGGAAAGAAAAAGGAATAAAAGGTATCAGAATTTTAAAAAAAGTACAATTTATTTACATATGACACAGGTTTATATATAGAAAATCCTAAAAACTCAATCAAAAAACTGTTAAATCTAATGAATTCAGTAAAGTTGCAGGATACAAAATTAACATAGAAAAATCAGTAGCATTTCTATACAATACCAAGTTTTCTGAAAAAGTAATAAAGATATCACACACATTTACAATAGCAGCAAAAAGAATAAAATACTTAGTCATAAATTTAACCAAGGAGGTGAAAGATCTCTACTCTGAAAAAAACACTGATGAAAGAGATTGAAGAAAACACAAATAAATGGAAAGGTATCCAGTGTTCCTGGATTGGAAGAATTAATATTGTTAAAATGTCAATACTACCAAAAGCCATCTGTAAAGTCAATGTAGTCCTTATCAAGATTTTAATGGCATTTTTTACACAAGAGGAAAAAAACTCCTAAAATTTACATGGAACCACAGAAGACCCCAAAAAGCCAAAGATATCCTGAGAATGAAAAACAAGCAGATGGTATCATACTTCCTGATTTCAAGCTATACTATAAAGCTGTAGTCATCAAAACAATATGGTGCTGGCATAAGAACAAACAGACCAATGGAACAGAGTTGGTAACCTAGAAATAAACCCAAACATAGACAGTCTTTCCAATAAATTGTGCTGAGATAATCAGATATTCATAGGTAAAGGAATAAAACTGGACCTATATCTTACATCACTCACAAAAATTAACTCAAAATGGATTAACGACTTAAATGTAAGACCTGAAACCTGAAAATTCTAGAAGAAAATATAGAAATAAAGCTCCTGCATATAAGTCTTGGTAATGATTTTTTGGATATAACAATAAAACCACAAGCAACAAAATAAAAAACAAGCAAACCATCATCTGTATGCCTTAAACTTATATAGTTATGAATATCAATTATTTCTCAAAAAAGTGGGGGAAATTAATTTAAAAAAAAGAAAGAAACACAGGGAGATTGACCAGTATTGAGAAAAAAGTAAAGTATTTGTATAACAGTTTCTTCAAGATTATCTTTCATTGGAATTTAAGATGAATTATTTTATAGAGTATACTAAGATAATTCTAGTCACAAATCCTTTAAGATTTCTGGTTTTCATTTAATTGATGGATAGCCATTAAGTGAGGATAGGTGATACCATGAATGTGGCAATAGTTCACCTGGCAGAAAAGGTCAGCCAGGTGTTTCTCTGCATCTGGAAAAACATGAAAATGTCTGCAGTGCTCTTCTAACAGGTGCCATGATGCATTTATGAAATGGGTGCCTACAACATGAGGTTGATCTCAAAACGTCTGTGCTCCTTCCCTGCTCAACTTCTCTATCTATATTTGCTAGAACTTTTTGCATTGCCAGTATCAGAATACCAACCCGAATTCAATTAAAAGTGATTTATTAATTCCCATAATTGGGTAGCCATAGGTGCATCTAGTTTCTGTAAGGGCTTGGCTCAGGTTTCATGAAATGGAATTGGGATCACTCTCTATTACTCTGCTCCACTTCCTTGGTGTTGGCTGTATCCCAGGCAACCTCTCCCCTCATGTTTGCAAGACAGTACTGTCTCCAGAAATACATTAAGTCATAGAGATAAGTTTTCTTGGCCCTGATTGGTTTTAATTAGGTCATATATCCACCTCTGAGATCAGGTAGACAAAATACACTGAACGGTTATCCTGCTATTAATTTTATTTGTCAACTTGGAAGGTGTTTTTGGATGAGATTAATATTTAAATTGGTGATCCTTGAAGAATTAGCAGATTGTCCTCTCACATGTGGGTGGGCCTAATCCAATCAGCTGAAGACCTGAATAGAACAAAAAGGCTGGCTTCCCAGAGCAAGAAGGAAACCTCTAGCAGACCGCCTTCAGTCTGCTTCTGCCCCCTCAGCTCTCCTGGGTCTCCAAGCTGCCAGACCACACTGACGATGTTAGCTTTTCTGACTTCAGTCATCACATGGGCCAATTCCTTATTATAAATCCATTTATCTATCATTCTATCTATCTGTCACCTATTACCTATCTTATTGATTCTGTTTCTCCAGAGAACCCTAATATAACTGCTGAGTGGGTCTACCTCCAGAGCTGGGAATGAGAGCCGACCTCATCCAAATGTTGATTGGGAAATATGGGAATAGTTTTAGGAATGAAGTAGGCTTATCTCCTCATAAGTCGATGAACAAAATATCCACTAAGGCTAGCAATATTCTATGACTTTGTGTTCTCTCTGCTTCTTTTTATAGCTCGTTTTGAGACCAAGGGACTAGGTTTGAATCTCAGTTCAGCCACTTCCTAGATATATGACCTTCAATAAGTCACTCAACCTCTCTGCACCTCGTTTGCTCTTTCTGTTTTTCATGTTGAGATAATAGTTCTTACCTGATAGGGCTGCAGTGATGATTAAGAAAAATAAATAAATACACGTAAAAATGATTAAAATGGGGCCTGGAACATAAGAAGCATGCTATTGCCTATTGTTACTATCATCACCACCATCACCTCCTCTGAGCCCTACTTCTTCCCCATTTACTGAGTTCCCAGTTTCTCCACATTACCTTACTCAGGACTTTCAGCTGAACTTTCCTGGCCTAGTTTTTCCACGTTCTTCTGCCTCCTCTATCATAATGTATTTGTGCCAATAAGATCTTCATCAATGCATTTTTTCTATAATTTACAAAGCTGAACAGACAACTTAGAATCACAGATTTTTACAACTTCTGGAGGTTATCTAGCCCAGTCGTTTCTGAACTGCGGTGCACAGGAATATATTATGGTTTATATTTTTGTGGATTTTGGGTGTAAAATTTAAGAAAGAAATGAGACTATTTCATGAATGGGTTCACAATAGTACATATCTATGATGTATAATAAATAGATGTGAGAGGGTAAATGCTCAAATATTTATTTTAACTGATAGGAACCAGTGATCTTGCCTTTCCTTCTTACTTCACAGAGGAGGCAAGTGACCCCTAAGAAGGGAACAACTTACCCAAGATCTCAACTCTGAGCAGAAGAATCTGGTTTTCAATGGGAGGCAGTGCGAGGTGCCCATAACTAAGTTATTTTAACCCCACTGGGTATCAGTTTCCTCATCTGAGGGAAATTATGAACCCTACCAAATAAGATTGTTACGAGTATTAAATTTAATGAGAGCATATTTAAAGAGCGTGGCACAGCGCTTGGTTCGATTTCAGGGCTCCATTAATGTTAGTTCTCTTCGTTTCATGTCTGGGGGTAGAGGGCTTTCCACTGAAGGCCTCTCAAAAACTGGAATAATAGTTCTGTATTATTTGATGCTAATAAAGATACATGTTACTAAGTAAAATCTTTACAACTCAAGACATTTTTTAAAGGATACAAACACTATAATAATAATAAAAAAGAAAACCCTAAGTGCCACAGTAGCTTGGTAGCTGAGGGATGCAGGAGTTTGCAGCTCCTTGGCCAACCTCCCCAAATCAAACCAAAGGATCAACACTGCTATTGGTACCAGATTTCTCTATTGGAGATTAGGAGCCTCAATTTGTTTGAAACCGGAACCAAGGGACTTGTCCTAAATCTGGGTACATAGAAAGTACACTGCATGCTTAGTATATATTTATATGGAGTAGCATTTTTAAGGGGATTGTTCTATTGCCCCACCCTCACCCCAACCATCTCTGACTGTTGCCACTGGCTATCACATATGCCAGTATTCTCAGCCTAGCAGTCTTTCCATTCCTTCCTAAATTCTATGCAAACAATAGTAAATCTCCTTCATATTCATATGTGCTCTAAAGAGCCACTATACTGTGTGAACTGTTCACTTTCCACTTAATAAGTCTTCCCATCCCTAAATCAAAACTAATTAGCTTTGTTTTTAAAATTGCTGACACTGGAGGTCTTCACTATAACAAACCTGTGTGTGATTAGTGATATAATAGCTGGTGCTGAGCTTGGGCAAATATTTATAGAGTAATCATGTTGGATAGGGTTGAATAACCCCTTGGATTAAGTATGAGCTTCTGCCAGGCAATGCTACAATATTGTGCTAACTTAATGGAAGAGTCCACTGTTCCATCTCCTGATACAACCTTTACAGACACTGATACAAATATAATCAGGGATATTAGGACACAGTATGGTTCCTTATTGGCACTCTTGGCAGGAACATGCCAGAAGAATTCAAATACTGCTTTGCAAATATAAATTATGTGATAGGTAAATATAAGCTCATATGGGGGAAGATTAAATTTATACATGTCTAGCACAGTGATGAGCCTAAGGTAAGTAGCACTGGATGAATAGTTGCTACATTATGAGTCTATTAGATACCAGAAACAATTCTGTTTTTACTTTCAGTAACAGTAAACAAATCTTAAATTAGGCAAGCCAGTTTTAGTGTTAAAGGAGGATTTCTTCTACATTGAGCTATTTTGATATTGACTTCAACTTGTCACAAAGACACAGCAAGTAAATCAGATAATATACAGTTAATTCTTCATAGTAGTCCTTAACCTATAGTCTGAAAGGATTCTCAGATCTTGGGAAAGAAGAGATAAAGGCAGTTGTTCTTAAAGGTCATGCAGTTAAGTGGTGACCAAATGGAGATTAGAAATCCCATCTCCACATGCCCTGCCCTTTGCTTTCCCAACCAAGGCACAAGGGCTTATTAAAACACAATACTGTAACATTGACATACAAATGACTTCAGTAAATTGGGTCATTTCCTTATAGATATTCCTTACTCATATTGTTATATAATTTCTAATTTGATAAAGATTACATATTTTAATTTAATAAAGATTATATATTTGATATGTATAGATAAAAAGACCTTATGTTTATACAAACTAATTGCTTTTGCACCATTTTTAAATTCAGCTTCACTATCTTTCTTAGACACTCCAACTAGTTAACTATATTTAGATGTGAGGAGGAGGCAGAGTCATCCTTAAAGAGTTTTATGTTTCTTACAACTGACTTGACTGACAGTCCTTAAGTGCAATTTCTTTCAAAGCAAATATGACTCACAGCCTGTAGGTAGAGAGTGTGCACAGACTAGAAATATTGATCTGTCCACATCCTCGAAACATTAAGGCACAATAAAAAGAATACTTAACTTAATTCTGAATAATGCAATAGCAAAAACATACAAATAGTACACAATTGACAATGGTACTCTATCTGTAATGTTTCCTAATGTCAAGGATATAATTTAAACTCAAAAAACAGAAACTTGTCTTTGCAACCCAAGCTCATTCCCTTCAGCTTGTGACAGTTCCTAGAACAGTAGGTGCCTAAAGAGACTTATTTAAAGATCTACATAAATATGCATTATTTAAGTCATTAAGTACAAGTAACCCACCCTGCAAGGAGCTCTAGTTACCAGCTCAAAGTTGAGAAATGAGAGTGACTAGTTTAGTAAGACTTCCCTTTGGAGTTTGCGGATAAGGGAATGAAGCAATGTTCCGTATTACGCCATATCAACACTGACCAAAGGTAAATGGAGGAAAAGGCAGTTTGCAGAAGGCAGCCTAGGACCTGGAGGTCCCAGGAGATAGATGCTCTCCTCCCTGGTGCTTCCTGAACTACTTGGAAACCCCTTTTGATATTTTGCCCCTGGCCAGCTTTCTTGATAGAATTATTTCTGGTCCCCACAGAAGGCAGCAGAAAATAATCAATACTGCTTTGGGTCACAAAGCATGAAGTCTTCTCTGTTTTGGCTCTGGTGGCTCTCCCAGCGCCACAGAGGTGCCAGCTGCTGGACGCTATGCTACCTTCCAGCATTACTTCAATGATAGGGTTGCAGGCTACACGGCTGTCACTACCTTAAAAGTAGTATTTTCAATTTTAAAAAAAGACAGTTAAGCTTTTCTACAAATAGCTCTGCTTCCATTTAATAAATGTATATAATACTTTCCTTGGGCAATGGAGATAGGCTTCCACACAATTACATTATTCGGGAAGCAACTGTCAATAGCTGAGAGAAAAATGAGTTGGAGACAGAAAGAGCTGGTGAGTATGGGAAGAAACAGACTGGCACGTCACCAAAGGGCATTTTCTGTGCCTCCTGACTCCTGCTTCCCAGGCCTGCCCCTCTGCAGATCATTGCCATGGTCTCTCACCCACTCCTTTCTCAGTATCTCCCTGGGGTTTACAATGCTGTGCTTGGCTCTTGTCATGGAAATCGGAATATTGCTTGGAAGAATGTCCACTTAGCCTTCTTCTATAAGCTAAGAATTGCCCCATGCCCTGAAATCAGCCCAGCCTTTACCCAAAGGGAATTTAAGGGTTCATGTTTAAGAAGTTTTATCTCCATCTGAAATCAGTTTGCTATGACGACTCTGGGCCTAGTGCAATCAAGATTCCGCAAGGCTGGGTTCCATCCCTGAACCATTTTTATTACCTGGCCCTTCACCTAATTTGTGCCCCATGCCTACATCTAGGTTCTTGGCCTCTACTGCTGATTATCTGCATACTTACCCCGTTGGAGTTCTGCCAGATGTCCGCAGAGAGATAGGGTCTCTGTGGACCCCATGATAACTTCCAGCTCCATCACTGCTTAAGGCAACAAATGAGATTGAGTCTAACCTTGGTCCACGTGGCAGCTGTTCTATCCCCTTGGAGTCACCTCGTAACTTCAGATTCCCTCTGTGTATTCAAACCCTTGTCCTCCTAAGGCTAGATCAATAATCTGGTTACGCTACTGTTCTGGAAGCCCTGGAGTGTCTATAGACTCTTGGTCTGGACCTTTGGTCTGGCCCAGTTCCGTACCCGGAGTCTATCAGGTAATAAAAAAACATGAATGGTAATAGTAACTTCTATTTGCTGCATACCTACAAAGCACTAGGCACTATATTTTCAAACAGTCACAACCACCTTTCAATTTATACAGAGCTGATAGTCTGCTGATGGGCATATGGATATAGCCTTTCCAATTGTGGAAATACCATACCACTTTCTCATGGATTGGTAAGTAGCCACATCCTCAGTCTTCCAAGCACCCCCACCTGACTCCCCAGTCACCCAGGTGTTCTTGCCGCCACCGGCCCTTCCCCTCCCCGTGACCCAGCAATTAAAAGGTTGATGCCCAGCAGAGTGCTCTGGCCAGTGTTGATCCTCTTTGGCCACTGCCATGCATTTCTGGCTGTCAAGTATTTTTTATATCAGCCCCTACTATTAGTATTACCCTTAATCTATAAATCAGAGAAGTGAAGCTCAGAGAAGCTTACTTAGCCAAGACCATGTAATTAGTAAATAATGAAGCAGAGAGACTCCAGTCCACTTAGCCTTCATCTTTAAGTTAAGACTTGCCTCATACAGTGCAGTCAGCCCAGTCCTTAGGCCAAGGGAATTTAAAGGTGTATATTTAAGAAGTTTTCTCTCCATCTTACATCAGTTTGTTTGCTGTGGCTGGTGCAATCAAGATTCCATGCAATGAAGAACCCTGTGCAATGGCCTGTCTTCACAGACCATTCTCTTTCCCCTATACCAGTAGCTGGTAGACACGGAGAGGTGTTTATCTGAATTGTTTGATAGTAAGAGGAAGTTTCCGTCAAAATTCCAGATCCTTGGGTCCCTCCCCTTGGAGATTCTGACCCAAATCAGTCTTATTTCAGGCTAGATTCTGTATTTTCAAGAAGGTGATTCAGGTTTTGGTTATTCAAGCTTTGGAAACACTGAACTAGGGCATTTTTTTTCCCAGGGCATAATTTGAGGCTGACTAGAATTATTGTGATATCTTCATGTCTTAAATGAGCAAGAAAAGACTTTAACAAGAGTCCTGAATTGTAGGAAATGATCTTGAACAGAATCAGATGTGTATTTCAGGTAGGGGACTACTTGCTGGTTGTTTAAGGTGGGGTTGGACAATTCAAAAGTAGAATCACTTTTTGACATCTCTGGAAACATCATCAGAGACAGCCAGTAATTAGAATGAAGCAAGATTATAGTTTACAAATAGGTCATATGAAAAGGGCATAGAGCAAGAGCTAAAACAAAAATAATTCCATGAAACCTAGAAAGGGGGCACTGAGGTTACTAAGAAAAATATTCTGGCTCAAAGAGCATTCCAGATGATGTCCTGCAGAACCATAACCTCTGAATAAAGAAGGGAAATTAAATGTATGCTATCCTCTGTGGTGGCCCCTGGTGCTTTCCCCACTGCACGCCACCACCATTCTGCTGCCATGTTTTTTCCCAGTAAAATTTGACAATACGGTTTGTCACATAAAGCCTTTTCAGTAGCTTCTCTCTCTTGAACATCCTCTCTCCCATTTCTGCTGTTAGCAAAAGCTAATCGTGAGACCTAAAAAGATGTCCCCAAAAGGCAGTAGCATGTATCAATTGCACACAGCAGGTTTATGATGTAATTCTTTTTCTCAGGAAAGGGCTTAGAAACAAATGGGAAGAAAAAAAGCAAAATAGACAAGCAGTGGTCTCCAGCCTGGTCTTATCATGAAAACGGAGTCATTAAATATTTCTGAGGCTGGTAGAGTCATGGAAGTCAACCGAACCTCCTGGATGGTGTTTGGGACATGTAAATCATCCATGAGAAAGAGAAACCTACAGCAGAGCTGAAATTTACTACCATAGGAATTGGCCCAAGCTGGGCTGGTTCTCTTCCAAGTGACAAACGCTGCCAAACGCTTAAACACCTGCTGCAGCTCTCAGGACACATATTCCCTTAGACAACGGAGAAACAACTCATCGGATAAACCAGTAAGTAAAAGAAAGTGCCAAACAGACCCTCAGCAGAGGCTGATAGAATAAAGCTTTTCAATAAATTTAGGTGAAAACTTCCCAGTGGCGCCCCTGACAATGAGGAGAATGCACACTGTGGAAGCCATAGAGAGAAAAATGATGTTGAACCATTTTTCTATAATTCTAAAAAGCCAAACCCATGTCTAACCTCACCCTCATCATCTACAGGTAGTGTGATTTCCTTCCCAAGGGTGAAGAAAATTGAAATAAAGTAAAACAATAGCAGCAATGCCGATCCTAAAAAAACCTCGGAAATCCATGGCACAAGGAATTTGGAGGGAGGAACACTGTCCTCTCTTATTTGTGTTGGTGAAGAATGAAGTCTGTCTTCATTTACTTGTTATTTTTCTCCTCCAGTATTTAACACCTGTATGAAAGTCCCTGACTTAAGAGGTAGGGCTTACAATTTGAAAAGGACAGATGCACCCCTATGTTTATTGCAGCACTATTTACAATAGCCAAGAAATGGAAGCAACCTAAGTGTCCATCAGTAGATGAATGGATAAAGAAGATGTGCTACATATACACAATGGAATATTATTCAGCCATAAGAAGAAAACAAATCCTACCATTTGCAACAACATGGATGGAGCTAGAGGGTATTATGCTCAGTGAAATAAGCCAAGCCGAAAAAGACAAGTATCAAATGATTTCACTCATATGTGGAGTATAAGAACAAAGAAAAAACTGAAGGAACAAAACAGCAGCAGACTCACAGAACCCAAGAACGGACTAATAGTTACCAAAGGGAAAGGGACTGGGGAAAATGGGCGGGAAGGGAGGGATAAGAGGGAAAAAGGGGCATTACGATTAGCAGATGTAATGTTGGGGGGGCACGGGGAGGGCAGTACAACTCAGAGAAGACAAGTAGTGATTCTATAGCATCTCACTACGCTGATGGACAGTGACTGTAATGGGGTTGGTGGGGAGGACCTGATGAAGGGGTAGTTTAATAATCGTAATATTGCACGTGTAATTGTAAATTAATGATAATAAAATAAATTTTAAAAAAAAGAGGTAGGGCTTAGCCAACAAGGTGTGTCAATACAGTTGGAAGCCCATTTCTAAATGAAAATTGTATTGTACTGCTTGCACAGTCCTCTTGGGTTGAAGAGGGTATTCGTAAAGCAGCGGGGGTGGTAGCTGGGGCTTTCTCTGTAAGAAGGGGCCCATAGGGTTACCACAGTGGAGGACAGAGAGGCTGACCTAGAGCTATGGGACAACGTGATAATTCTCCCCCAAATTAGTCATATTTCTCCAGGTTACCTTCGTAGATAGTGAGTAAAGGCAGATATAATCCCTCTCCTAATTGTAAACCAGCACCAGCCTAATTATATTCCCATTTGCCCCAGATACTCTAAAATCATAGGCTTTCTGTTTGCTAATTCCTCTTATTCATGGTTTTATGGCTCCAGAGGAGGCTTTGGCGAGTACGAATTGAAAAATAGTGCAGTGAGTTAGTTCCACATAGACATTAACTATGAAAAAGTAATTGGATGGAGGAGGAAAGGAGTGGGAAGAAAAAAAGCCTCATATTTAGTTCAGACTGATTTCAATCAAGACCAGAGGAGGACTTTAGGCTTTGCCATGCAAGCCCAGGGCCAAGGTCACAGACCCAAGAGTACAAAGCTGTGTTACAGCTATCCAGCCCAATTCCTAATCTATTGAACAGAGCCATTCTGTGATAAACTCCATGCCCTTTGTCTCGGAATGTGTTTTATTTTTATCCCAGTTGATATTTAAGATCTGTGTAACTGTGAGTATTTTTATGTCAACTTACTAACGTCAGCTTTGGGAGGGACCTCTGCACCAAAACTTGTGGAGTAATGCTGAAAATCAAAAGATGTTCGGAGCTGACAAGTAGGACAAAGGGCGAAAGTCACAGTGAAAAACAAATTCATTCAAGTCTTTCAAGGTAATGTTACTTCCATGCTCCTTTCTCCAGTCCTCACCCCTTATGTGGTGCTAGTCTGTGTTAGGGATTGATAAAAATGGAAGATTATATAATGGTGTGCTAAGAGAAGGCAGTGTATGTGTGTGTACACACCAGTGCAGGGGTGTGTGTTTGTGTGTGTATGTATGTACGAGAGAGAGAGATCAAGCTACATAATTCTTGACTGACTATGACCTCTCTTAAAATAAGCTTAAATGGCTTATTCTTCCATGATTTTTGATGAGAGAAAATAATAAAAATCTTTCAAGTCATTGCCAAGATTACACAACCTTTGTCTCTTAAGTTTTCCCAAGGCCATGACTCAAAAGGGGATCGTTGTACCAATATATGGTGCCACTATCATGGAAGGCCAGGTGTTAGCCGTTAGTTGGGGAAATGTTCATTTATTGTTAGTTCATCAGGTCAGTACTAGTTCAAGATAGAGGAGGAGCAAGAATTAAGGTCGAGCAGGGCCAAGTGAGTAAGTTCTCTGAAAGGGAAAGTTTATGCCTTTCCTGGTAAGTATGGGCATTTAAGGAGGAGACCTATTACTCCAAGGCAGTGTGGATGCATTATTTGAGCCTCCTCTGCTATAGGTCAAGAAACGTAATGGTCAACTCCTCCAGATAATAAAGCCCACATTTATACCAAAAACAAATATCCTCACAACTTTATAAATAAGCTGAGAACTTGGAGTCTGTTCCAGTCATCTTCATACCATACCCACAGCCGGGAAGTGTTCTTCACTTCAATGAAGTGCCCAAGCAGCTTTGCTTGAATTAATAATTGAGAGAAAATGTAATGATTTTCCATGAAAATTCTCGCTTTAAAGCAGACAGGCTGGTTGGTTGTGTTCATTTTTTTTTGTTTGTTTCCTAGAGCTTTCTTATCCAGGTCAGGAAACAGTGAGAAACTGAATTTAAATTCACAGTTGTATGGTAAATATGGAATCAGAGAAATGGAAATTGTCAGGCCTCAAGAGACAATATTTTCATCAGGCTATGAAGAGTAGTGAGTCATTTCTTTCCACTGAAGGGTTATGTTTGCCAATGTAATCACATATGCAGGTTCCCTAGTTGAGTTACCCTCTTTCTTTTGAATGCCACTCTGCCTGGGAAACAGTCATTCTTACCCTACTTTTATTTTTTCTGGATTCCATAAAAATCCTGTTGTTTATATTTATTATCACCATTTTCCCTATTTTTATTTAATCATTTTTTCCTGCCAATCTCTAGTGCATTCTCCCAACTAATTTACTGATTTCATCGTCTAGCTTAGAACATTTCTTTCCTCACCTACCCTGCTGACATTCTCAGGAACTTCACTATCTGATTCAATGTGATACAAGGCCACCACAGGAATGGCAATGGATTAAGTGCTGAGTGAATGTAAACAGTTATGGGATATAGCCCTTGCTTTCATCATATAGTATCAACATCACATTGATGAGCCTGTTAATCCACTTTAGAGCCATCGAGTGGGGGGTGGTTGCAAGCAGGGGCTCTGGAAGTAGATTGCTGGGATAGACACTTAGTAACTGTCTGATCTTCATTATCAACTTACTCAAGTCCTTTGTGGCTGTTTCATAATCTATAAAATAACAACACTAATAATATCTTCTACTTTGAAGGGTTATAGTGAGTTAAATGAGTTAATAAGGTCAAATTTCTTGGAACAATCACTGGTAAGCAAACAAAAACAATGTGTTTGCCATTATGCACTACTTTCTCAGCTGTTAAAAACTTCATGTTTATTCTTTTCCACTACTCATAGGCACAGAGGCACCTTGTATGTTATCATGATGAGGGTAGTTTTTGTCATCTCATTTTCTGACTGTTAGTCATGAAGACATGGATGGGCAGTAATATTTCCTTATATTCATTCACTCATTCATTCATTCACTAAACAAATATTAATTGAGTACCTACTCTATGTCAGCCTCTTTTAATGGAGATTCAAAGGTACACAAGACAGGAATAAAGTGTCTGGCCTTATGAAGTTCTTATAGAGGAGAGAGGCTTACAGAAATGAAATAAAAAAAGAAATGAAATAATTACAAAAACATTTGGATATAAGAGCTATAAAGGAAATGAGGGTGGTGTTGTGATAGCAGATCACAATAGGGAGATCAATTGGGAACACAAATTTGTGACACACCATGAGCTGGGAGAGGCATTTTGGGCTGATGAGACTAGGGGAAAAAATCCCAGGAAAGAAAACAACTAAGAAAGAAGCAAAAAGGCTGGATGTTTTGAGAAACAGAATTAACTGCTAAGGCTGTTATAAAATAAGGTTGGAGGAGGTGGAAAAAGATGGTGGCGAGAGAAGTGAGGCAGAAACCTCCTCCCAAAACCACATATAACACGAAAATACAGCAAAACCAACTAATCATGAAAGAGCAACCCAAAAGAAGACTGCAACAGACTGCCTACATCTGGGGAAAACAGCAGACCTCACAGAAAAGGGTAAAGTAGCAGAGCTATGATCTGGCAGGACCCAAACCCTCCCCATACCCCAAGTCACAGGTAACAGGAAGAGAAACAGAGCAGGGAGGGAGTAGAAATCCAGAACCGCTAAACATTCACACCCGGAGATCTGCTCTGGGAGCATGAACACATATTCCATGGTGCTCTGGAGATTACAGGGGTTGGAAAGCAAAGACAGGCAGACTTCTCAGAGAGACTGAGATCCCAGCCACTTGAGAACAGGTACCCACACACCGGCCACTCCGGGACAAAAGAAAGGTGGGCACTTTAAAAGACTTCCCAACAGTGAGAGAGGTGCTAAAGTGGCAAAGATTACACAGAGCTTGCTGCTCAGGAGAAAAGAGAGGTGGATTAAATCTTCCCGGCACACTCAGCCCAGCAGGTTGGGAACTTTCAGGAGCTTCAGGCACTCCATTCCCCTAGCTGGCAAAGCAGCACTGAGGCCCCCCACCACGAAATGCAACCTGCCACTCATTCCTCCTGACAGGCACTGGCGTGGCTCACCTGCTACCCCCACCATCACTCCAGGTACTGGGCAGCTCCAGAAATTAGAGATCCTGTGCACTAGAGGGCGCCACCTACTCAAAGTTATTATTCCATTCTACTCAAAGTTATTATTCCATTCTAATCATTAGATACATGAAATGGCAAAACAATCTTGTACAAACCACAATCCCTCGAACACCAGAGAGAGGTCTAAGTGAAACTGAAATCTACAATCTTCTTGATAAAGATTTCAAAATAAAAATCATAAACATGCTCACAGAGCTACAGAAAAATATTCAAGACCTCAGGGGGGAGGACTTCAAGAAAGAGATAGAAACTTTGAAAAATACAGTATCTGAAGTGAAAAACATACAGTGGAGGGATTTAAAAGCATATTACGTGAGATAGAGGATTTGGTAAGTGAAATAGAAATTAGAGAATAGGAAAACAAAGAATTTGAGGCACAGAGAGAAAAAAGGATCTCTAGAAATGAAAGAATAACAAGAGAATTGTGAAACCAATCCAAATGGAACAATATTCACATTATAGGGGTACCAGAAGAAGAAGGAAGAAGAGAGAGAAAAATGGATAGAAAGTCTCTTTTAGGAAATAATTGTTGAAAACTTCCCCAACCTGGGGAAGGAAATAGTCTCTCAGGCTGTGGAGGTACACAGATCTCCAAACCCAAGGGACCCTAGGAAGATAACACCAGACATATAATAATTAAAATGACATAAATAACTAAAAGACATAAAATAATTAAGACCAAGGAAAATGACAGAGTATTAAAAGCAGCCAAGGAGAGAAAAAGATCACATACAAAGGAAAGCCCATTCAAGCTATCATCAGACTTCTCAATAGAAACATTACAGGCCAGAAGGGAGTGGCATGATATGTACAATGCAACAAAACAGAAGGGCCTCCAACCAAGAATACTTTACCTGGAAAGATTAAGTTTTAAATTTGAAGCAGAGATTAAACATTACCAAATAAGCAAAAGTTGAGGGAGTTTACCACCCAGAAACCATCTCTACAGTGTATTTTAAAGGGACAGCTATAGATGGAAGTGCTTCTAAAGCTAAATATCTTTCACTAGAGAAAACAAAACCGTAGTAAAGGAAGTAGACTAAACAAATGCAAAATTAAATCAACTACCCACAAAGTCAGTCAATGGATAAATAAAGAGTACAGAATATGACACCTAATACATAAAAAGTGGAAGAGGAAGGATTTAAATTTACCAACCAGCTTCTCAGACCACAGAGGTATGAAACTAGGAATAAATTATGCAAAGAACAAAAAAGCCCACAAACACATGGAAGCTTAACAACATGCTCCTATATAATCAATGGATCAATGACCAAATAAAAAAAGAGATCTAGAAATATATGGCAACAAATGAAAACAACAACTCAACACCCCAAAATCTGTGGAACATACAAAGGCCATTCTAAGAGGAAAGTATATTTAAATACAGGCATACCTCAAGAAAGAAGAACAATCCCAAATAAACAATCTAACTCATAATTAATGAAACTAGATAAAGAAGAACAGATGAGGCCCTAAGTCAATAGTAGGAGGGATAAAGATCAGAGCAGAAATTTAAAAAATTTTAGAAGAATAAAACAATGGAGAGAATCAATGAAACCAGAAGCTGGTTCTTTGAGAAAATAAACAAAATAGATAAAGCCCTAGCCAGATGTATCAACAGAAAAAGAATGTACACACATAAATAGAGTCAGAAATGAGAAAGAAAAAATCACTATGGACACAACAGAAATACAAAGAATTATTAGAGAATACTATGAAAAATTATAGGGTAACAAATTGGATAACCTAAAAGAAATGGACAACTTTCTAGAAAAACAACCTCGCAAGACTGACCCAGGAAGAAACAGAAATTTTAAACAGACCAATTACCAGCAATGAAATTGAACTGGTAACCAAAAAACCACTGAAGAACAAAACCCCTGGAACAGATGGCCTCACTGAATTTTATCAAACATTTAAAGAAGACTTAATACCCACCCTCCTTAAAGTTTTCCAAAAAGTAGAAGAGAAGAGAATACTTTCAAACTCATTCTATGAAGTCAGGATCACTCTAAGTCCAAAACCAGGCAAAGACACCAAAAAAAGAGAATATTACAGACCAATATCCCCAATGAACATAAATGCAAAAGTCTTTAACAAAATATTAGCAAACCGAGTTCAAAAATACATCAAAAAGATCATCCATCATGACTGAGTGGAATTTATTCCAGGGGTGCAAGGATGGTACAATATTAGAAAATCCATCAACATCATATACCATATCAACAAAAAGAAGGACAAAAACTACATGATCATCTCCATAGATGCTGAAAAAGTATTTGACAAAATTCAACATTCATTTATAAAAAACTCTCAACAAAATAGGTATAGAGGACAAGTACCTCAACACAATAAAGGCCATATATGACAAACCCACAGCCAACATTATACTTAACAGTGAGAAGCTGAAACTTTTCTTCAAAGTGTGGGAACAAGACAAGGATGCACACTCTCCTCACTTTTATTAAACATAGTACTAGAGGTCCTAGCCACACCAATCAGATAACACAAAGAAATAAAAGACATCCAAATTGGTAAGAAAGAAGTTAAACTTTCACTGTTTGCAGATGACATTGTATGTAAAAAACCCTAAACAATCTCCAAATATCTACTAGAACTAATATCTGAATTCAGCAAAGTTGCAGGATATAAAATTAATACACATAAATTTGTTGCATTCCTATATACTAATGATGAACTAGCAGAAAGAGAAATCAGGAAAACAATTCCATTCACCTTTGCATCAAAAGAATAAAATACCTAGGAATAAACCTAACCAAGGAGGTGAAAGAACTATACCTTGAAAACTACAAGACCCTCATGAGAGAAATTAAAGAAGACAACAATAAAGGGAAATATACCCCATGCTTGTGGATAGGAAGAATTAATATTGTCAAAATGGCCATCCTGCCTAAAGCAATCTACAGATTCTATGCAATCCCTATCAAAATACCAATAGCATTCTTCAATGAACTAGAACAAATAATTCTAATTCATATGGAACCACAAAAGACCCTAAACAGATAAAGCAATCCTGAGAAGGAAGAATAAATCTGGGGCGGGGGGGGTGCGGTTTACACTCCCCAACTTCAAGCTCTACTACAAAGCCACAATAATCAAAGCAATTTGGTACTGGCACAAGAACAGACCCATTGATCTATGGAACAGAATAGAGAGCCCAAATATAAACCCACACATATACAGCCAATTAATATATAATAAAGGAGCCATGGATATACAATGGGGAAATGACAGCCTCTTGAAAACTGGTATTGGAAAAACTGGACAGCTACATGTAAGAGAATGAAACTAGATTATTGTCTAACTCCACTTAAAAGTAAACTCAAAATGGATCAAAGTAAGTCACAAAACCATAAAACTCTTAGAAGACAATATAGGCAAAAATTTCTTGAATATAAACATGAGCAATTTTTTCCTGAACACATCTCCTTGGGCAAGGGAAACAAAAGCAAAAATGAGCAAATGGGACACATCAAACTAAAAAGATTCTATACAGCAAAGGACACCATCAGTAGAACAAAAAGGCATCCTTCACTATGGGAGAATATATTCATAAATGACATATCCATTAGGGGTTAACATCCAAAATATATAAAGAACTCACATGCCTCAACACCCAAAAAGCAAAAAACCAAGTTAAAAAATGGGTGGAGGATATAAGAGATACTTCTCCAAAGAAGAAATTCAGATGGCCAAAAGGCACGTGAAAAGATGCTCCACATTGCTAATTATCAGGGAGATGCAAATTAGAACCACAATGAGATATGACCTCACACAAGCCAACATCCAAAAGACAAGATACAAGAAATTCTGGCAAGGATGTGGAGAAAGGGGAACCCTCCTACACTGTTGGTGGGAATGTAAACTAGTTCAACCATTGTGGAAAACAATATGGAGGTTCCTCAAAAAACTAAACATAGAAATACCATTTTACCCAGGAATTCCACTCCTAGGAATTTTCCCAAAGAAACAAGATCCCTGATTCAAAAAGATATATGCACCCTTATGTTTATCACAGCACTATTTACAGTAGCCAAGATATGGAAGCAACCTAAGTGTCCATCAGTAGATGAATGAATAAAGAAGAGGTGGTCATATGCACAATGGAATATTATTCAGCCATAAGAAGAAAACAAATCCTACCATTTGCAGCAACATGGATGGAACTAGAGGGTATTATAATCAGTGAAATAAGCCAAGCGGAGAAAGACAAGTACCAAATGATTTCACTCATTTGTGGAGTATAACAACAAAGCAAAACGGAAGGAATAAAACATCAGCAGACTCAGAGACTCCAAAAAGGGATTAGCGGTTACCAAAGGGAATGGGTTGGGGAGGGTGAACGGGGAGGGAAGGTGAAGGGGATTAAGGGGCATTATAATTAGTACACATAATATAGGCATGTCACGGTGAAGGCAGTATAGCATGGAGAGGACAAGTATTGACTCTGTGGCATCTTACTGCGCTGATGGACAGTGACTGCAATGGGGTGTTGGGGGGGACTTGATAATATGGATGAATATAGTAACCACAATATTGCTCATGTGAAACCTTCATAAAATTGTATATTAATGATACTTAATAAAAATAAAAAATAAAAAATAAATGGGGGGAGGGATGTGGCAGGAATCTACTAAGGGGAGACCTTGGAGACCATGGTCAGAGTTTGTATTTTACTCTAATCAAAACCAGAATCAATTAAACAGTTCTCAGTACAGCCTCTGTGTTGAGAGGATGACAGATTATAGGGGGAAAAAAATGAAAACTGGAGTCCCATGAGGAGGCCACGAGCATTGTCAAGGCCATGTAGGTGGTAAAAAGTGGACTGTTTAAGGTGACTTTGGGAGGTAAAGCAGACGCCTTCCAAGTGTAACACCATAACACTGAGAAGTGGATTTCTCAGCGAGCCAGGAAGTGAGGCAGGTAGATGAGACTTCTGCAGGGGGTGGGAGCAGGGGAGTGCTAGGAACTGCTATGTTTATTTCAATAACAAAGGAAATGAATTAAGAGAAAAAAATTCAATTCTGAATTTAAATTTCTAACAAGTGATAATACGTGGTCAAAAATGGGCTTTTCCAGATAGAATTATAAAGTTAATAATGTTTGTTGTTGACTTCACAATCCCAACTTTAAAATATATTAATAATTTTTGAGAGCTTCCTATAAACTAAGTGTCCTTCATGCATTTTCTCAAAAAATTCATACAACAGCCCTATATGTATTTACCGCGATTATACCCAGTTTTATAGATGCAGGGAAACTGAATCTCAGCAAAGTAATTTTTCCAGGATGATAGCACCAGGAACAACACAGCTTGGATAAAACCCAGGTGACTGACAAAAGAGCCTGGGCTCCAAAATACTAAATAGAACCACTGTTTGACACCACTGATGGCATCCCAACTCTTTCTTTCTGTCTCTTTTACACACACACACACCTCCTTACAATAAAAATCTTCTCTCAGGAAGAATCTATTACTTTCAGTCTCCAAATCCACTAATGACCTACCAAGTTTTGATGAATTACATCTTTCATTTCAATAGTAGAACCACTAATTGTGAAAATCAAGCTTGAGCAAGGCAGTAGAAGAGATACGTCCTGAGACAAACATCCTGGCTGGTTCCCCTGATAGCACATCATAGCCAGCCCTGTGGATAAATGTGGCTGCAGCCAGGAAAGGCTAAGTGATAGATGACTTGGAAGACATAAATGACAGAAGTGTTAAAATGTTTTAGGGCAAGAGACATTCAAATAAATGCTATTGGATGATTTATTTTCCAATCAGGTGTCATATTCACTGCTGAAACACACCTATGCGTCTGCCAGAAATGTGGCTGTAAAAAATCTATGTGTGTAAAAAATTTACACTGTAGCAAGCTGACCTCAACCTTTCATTTACTAAAGCCACAGCCTTAGCTCCAAGAACACTCTTCCATCTTCCTCCCAGACTTCCACACCTGGATGTCCCACAGCCACCTCAAGTAGAACGCATTCAAAATTCAGCTCATTACCTTCTCTCCAAATGTTTAATATTTGAAATCTCAGTTAATGTATCATTTCAGCAGCTGCCAATGCGATCAACTTGAGAGTTTTTGTGATTGCCTCCTTTACCCTCCCTCAGCTCTCCCATTCCAATCCAACTGCAATGGCAAATACAGAAATTTCTTCTACTATCTCACACATCTACCCCTCTTCACCATCTGCACTGTGACTTATGGAGTCAGTCTGCAACCTCTCTCAAGCACAATGTCTTAACCCAGTTTTCTAAAAAGCAGAATTTAAGGCAAAGCATAAGCACTAATTTTTTACTGAGGGGAAGAGTGAGGAGAAAGGCAAAGTGAGGCAAGGAAAAAAGAAAAGCAAAGTACAAGGTGATCTGTTGCTCAACTGGCGCAGCTTCTCAAAGAAATTCAGGCAACTCTTCGGCTCCACTAGGGAGATGCACAGCACCCCCAGGAAGAATCTACAGGAGACATAAACAGATTATTTGCTAATCTTGACTTCCATCTCTTACTGGTCTAAGTCTGCCTATTGGGGCTTTAACTTTCCCACACGTCCACCTTGGTTATCAGCTCCTACTGGACAGCCGCTGGAGACGTTGGAGCCCCCAGGCACCCACTCAAGTAGGACCTATGCACTACAGTAGCAAGGCTTCCCAGACCTGTGGGTGGCTGGAAGGGTGTGCTGAAGCCCAGCCCCCACCTGGGGAAGGCGCAAACAGTTGGGAGGTATTGGGAGATAAGGTGACTGAGACGCAGCAGGGAAGGGTGTGAGCGGTTGCTGGAACCGTTCTGGACAAGTAAGGCATACGGCTGAGGGTGGGGTTGGGAGGCAAGCTGATGTGGGATGACACAGTGAGTCTGAAGCTCACTGAGCAGCAGCATGATCCCGGTTCCGCTCCCACCTCCAGTGATACCCGATCTTACGTGTAAACAATAGGCCCTTGTTTCTTCTCAGTCACCCAAGACTGTGCCAATTGCCATCTCATAAAATGACTTCAAGAAGTTTAGCAACCCAAACTGCTTTGACTGACCCTACAGTCGTATTGTCATTTATCATCTCTCTCTTCTACCCATTTTTATTTTCCTCATCATTGGTCAGACCATATATTCATGGGATTTGGGAATTAAGAGGTAGACTTGTTTGGGGAGGGGGAAGCATTGTTTTGCCCACATCCACAGTTATGTATGTCACTGAACCATGTACAATTGTCATTTATATAGGATAAAAAAAAATGGTCATATATTGACAATGCCATATGCTTCAATCTATTATCAGTTCCAGTAAGACTGAATTACTGTCTTCCCCAACATGGTTCAGTGTCATTGAGCTGCCATCATGTGGCTAGTTCCCCAAAGGGGGGGCATCCAATGGGTGTTAGTTATAGCTGCGGGTGAATTGTGCTAGTTGGTTAGTAAGAGGAGGGTCCTGTTTCAAGCTCATCTTTAGACTCCATCACTCCCCCTATGGCCACTCTGTTTATAGGCCCATTAGACATGTACCGGGGTATCAAGGAAAGTGCTGGATGATAGCCATAGAACAGGGCAACTTATCCACCTGGTATTTACAGCTTCTGCTGTGTAGATGCTTTCTGGTGAGCATTTACATTAAAAACAAAGGTTTGCTTACTTTGCGCCCATTCTCAGTCCATCTCCAGATTTTCTTGATTCTGTTCTTTTAGAATTGTTCCTTCCAGGCCTCTGAACAACTGCACAAGTTCAGTGACTATTGCCTAGGAAACACTGAATAGCCATGTGTCAATCCACCTTCTTTCCAGGCAGAGTGGACAACCCAGAGAACAGCTCAGAGTTCTGCCCATTCTGAGGATTTCCCGTAAATGTACTCTTTCAGGACCCCCAAACTGGTCTTTTTAACGAAAAAGCAGCCCATTTCTTGATAGCACCTATATAATTTACCAACCCATCTGTGAAACAAGACAAAGTTGTCCTCATTAAGTGGTCATAAGGAAGCCCCAGGAAACCATATGTATGAACAGAGTGAGAGGGAGTGGTACATCAGAGGTAAGTGACCTGGGAATCTGAGCCCCACCTGTTTTACTTGTGCTTCTGGACCTGCTCGGGCCCAATCCTGAAGGCACCACTTCCACCCTCCTAATTTGCTACTGTATGCATTTAACATTATGATGCTTGAGATTAAAAAGCTCAGTTTTCTGGGACTTGCCTTGCAGGGCCTCCTTATTCATCATGATGGTTACATCCAGCACTGTTGAAAATGCTGGGTGTTATGGTATAACCAGCAGGATGGCTTGTGCTGCGGCCTATACCCACACCAGAGGCCATTCTTGCACTCTGCCCAAATATAAACTGGCAGATTTCCAATTCACCCTGGTATATAAGTAACATATGCTGCCTTCCAAATCCCAAAAGGTCCACCAAGCACTGGACCTCTTTCTTAGTGATAAGAAGTACAAGGTACAAGGTATATCCTTCTTAGTGATAAGAGGTACAAGTCCCTTATCAACTGTTTTCCCAACATGCCCCAGACCATGAGTCCCTAAACATTTCACTGTTGTATCAAGCCCCTGAATCTTCCTGGGGTTTATCCTTTTTCCCTTTTCCCCATATGTGCTTGATGAAAGCATACAGGCTGCTTGCCACCTCTCACTCACCAGGTCCAGTTAGTGTTAGTTGATGTCATCAACATATATGAGTGGTATGACAGTCTGAAGAATGTCAAGGTAATCCAGATTGCTGTATTATGACAGAAAGCAGCAGAGTTGTAAGGCCCTGAGCAGAACAGTGAGAGGTGTGTATCTATGGGGATCTCAGAGGAAGAGGTCACCAGATCAGTAACCACATACCATGTTGATCTGCCACAGTAAAGTCTGTACATGGACCAGCCACTGCAATGGAGGGTCCAAGTTTATAGTAACCCTATCCTGTCATCCATCCTGATCTCTTCAGGTTATTGCAGAGGCCAGACATGTAAATGGAGCAGGGGTATGCTAGGAGCCACTCCCTGCATTTTTCAACTCTTTAATGAAATACTGCTTCTGATTTATTATGCTGTCCAAGGGGAGAGGCAGTTATAGGGACTCCCACTCGCCCCTTCCTATCATAATGGACTTTGCTCCACAGATGAGAGAACCAGTGAGAGGGTTCCACTAGCACATAAGCATATCTCTCCCAATTATATCTTAGGGGAATGGGGAAATAACCACAAGTTTAACCCATCACCCTGTAGAACCTACTGTGAGGCAGTCTTGGACCAGCAATTCAAAGAGCACCTGCCTTCCATTCTAACTGAGAGGCTCTAATGGTATTTCATGCCAGATCACAAATTTCTACCGACTAACAATGTGTTTCCCCTTGATAGGAGGTACCCTAAGCCTGTCTTTTTTTTTTAATCTATGCCTCTAATGTCCTCAAAAGTCTCTATCCTACACATCATTATTATTATCCATGTCCCAAGAGCAACAGCCACTTCCTTTATCTATACGCTTCCTTTGCATATGTATTATTTTCCCAATCAACCCCCCAAGTAAGCTTTAATAGCTGGGAGACCACTGCATCTCAGGCCTTCAGGCCCATGGGCAGTCCAACTCCAAAATTCCATTCTGAGTTGGCTTCCTAGTACCACTCCTCATACAGTTGTCTTAGCCTATCCCAGAAACTGAGACAAAATAAGCATGCTGGTGTTTTATTTTGTTTTTGGTGGGAAGAGGCAGGATTGTCCTGGGGAAGTAGCAGTGAAAGAAAAGGGAAGTGAAGCAGGAGATATAGCAAAGCAAATATAAGGTGAATTGGTTACAATACCTAACAAAACAAAACACCCGCAGCTGAAGAGCATGGCTGAACAGCTCCCCTACTCAGATCCTGTCAAGAAGAGGAAGCAGTTTATCTCCCAATAAACTTTATCTCTGTTTAAAGGCAGTTTATCTCTGTCTGCTGTCTTGAATTGGCCAAAGTCCTGTGGATGTTAACTCCCTTCTACTCCTAGACTGTGTTGACTGGCCCCTCTGGGCAAAAAGCCCCCCTTTGTTGGGAATTCCAATGTACACTTTTTCCAACAGTTTCAGTTAATGAATACAAAGTATTTTCAATGCCAGTATTTTTGTAAATGATTTGAAACCAAAGATTTTGTCCCCTCTTGCATAATAAACATTTTGCATAGAAATATATATTTTTAAGAAAATGACATAGGAGGGGAGCAGTATATCTGTGGATACAGATAGGAAATTTGAATTCAGTACTTGTGTAATGAAGGTAAGTGTGAAAAAGTTAAAGGAAATGTGAATATGAAATAGAATAGCACATACATTTAAATAAGCAGTACTAATCTACATTTGCTCACATATTTCCAGGTGTAACTAGTTTACCAGTCAGGGTGTAAGGAATTCTCATACCTGTAGGAGATAAGCACTTTTTTCAGATTTGGAAACTGAGGCTTAGAAAGATCATGTAGTATGATCTGATTTTATTTTTTGCTCTAGATTTTCCTCTCTCGCCTCACCATTTAAAGAAAAGCTCCTTCTGAACAAGGAACTTATTACCCTATATTCTTCATAAAGTTCGTACTCTCACTCTATTTTATTTGCTGGACAACCTTTTAACCCCAAATCCTATTCTAAAAGAGCAAATGGTTCTGATTCAGACCGTCTCATCTCATAATTAGGCAAAATTCCTTTTGTCTTGATTCCTTCTCTTTCTCTGCTAGTCCATCTAGCGGTTTTAAAATATAGCTGTTGAAGCAGCAGACTCACAGACTCCAGGAAAGGACTAGCGGTTACCGAAGGGGAGGGGTGGGGGAGGGCGAGTGGGGAGGGAGGGAGAAGGAGATTGAGGGGTATTATGATCCGTACACATGGTGTGGGGGGATCATGGGAAAGACAGTGGAGCACAGAGAAGACAAGCAGTGACTCTGTGGCATCTTTCTACACTGATGGACAGTGATTGTAATGGGGTGGGGGGGCACTAGATAATATGGGTGAATGTAGTAACCAATTGTTTTTCGTGTGAAACCTTCATTAGAGTGTATATCAAAATACCTCAATAAAAAAATAGTTTAAAAAATATAGCTGTTGATCTTCATTTAATCTAGGTCTTATGTCTGCATTATTCCTGTATCTGTAGTCCTGTTTTTCTGAAAAGGATAGGGTCCAGAAAATTTTTGAAACTTTCCCAAAGTCACTGAGATTCTGGGGTCATGTCCCCCCAAAATTCATAGGCTGCCAGCCCTAAATCCCAATATTTCAGACGATAACCTTCCTTGGAAAAAGGGTTGTTACAGATGTAATTAGTTAAGTTGAAATAAGATCATACTGGAGTATGATTAGCACAGATTATTTGAATGCATGTACCATTCTATTTCATACTCATATTTCCTTAAACTTTTTTCATACTTACTTTCATTACACAAGTACTGAATTCAAATTTCCTATCTGTATCCACAGATACACTGCTCCACTCCTATGTCATTTTCTTTAAAAAAAATAGTATTCCTATGCAAAATGTTTATTATGCAAGTAGGGGACAAAATCTTTGGTCTCAAATTATTTTCAGAAATCACTGGCATTGAAAATAATTCGTATTCATTAACTGAAACTTGTACATTGGAATCCCTGACAAAGGCACTTTGCATTATTCACAATGTTTAAATGAGGTCATCAATCTTGTTACACAATAAATAAGGAGGTTATAATGATTTTGCATAGTTGCAGCTATTAATGTGCTTAGTAGAGACTTTCTAATCTTGATTTAGATATTTGGAAGACCTTCACACATACACACACACACATGACAGAATAAGAGAGGTTCTTCGATCAGTCCCGGAGCAGAGCACAACTCGCCATCCCTCCTACCCTTCATTTCTGCCTGGGATTTTCAAGTCTTTCCTTATCATAGCCATCAAGCACTCAATTTTATTCTTTATAACTGTCTTACATTATGCTAGTTGCTGTAAGTGGATTGAAAGACCAAAAAGTGAGTACGATAAGAATCTCTTATAATAAAGGAGGTAAAGACACGTATGTACATAAATAATTGTAATACAAGACAGAAGACATATAGCAATGTCTTTGAAGAAGATTCACTTGGTAATTATGAGGTTGAAACGGGAAGAGCAGTTGGGAAGCCTTGGAAATACTGGGTACCAACTAAGTCCCCAGAGCTTCACCAGACTTTATGCCATTCAACAAACATCTCTTCTTTCCTGCACGTACTTCTGTCCCCTGCGTGTTCCTATCTATTCAACATTCTTGACCAAGTCCTTTGGCTTCACCTGTATCCCTGCCCAGTCACAGGATTCTCGCCTCTCCATCGGGATAGGCACAGCCCAGCTCAGCAGGGAGGTAGGGGTCGGTCAATGTGAACTTACAATGACAGCCGCCAGGATGCTTACTCCATTTCATCATAGTATCTGTTGGCATGTCTCCTTCTTTCCCATTTGGCCATTCTCTTCTGAAGGGCAGTCGTAAAGCTTTATCTATGTGCCTGGTGCTTAGCAGGGCACCTGGCACACACCAGGTGCTTGATAAATACTAGCTCAGTGAGTAAAATTGCCACCATGTCAACTCAGGAAAAAAAGAATGTGGTTTTTGTATTAAAACCTTCCCTGACCGCCTACTCAACATTCTGAATAGCAAGCAGTTCCTGAGCCTCTGGCCCAGGCTTTCTAGGATGCTTTCAATTTGAGGTAATTTATAATCATCTAAAATAATAAAAAATAATCTAATTCCCAAGATATTGTCTCATAGAACCATATTTAACAAGCCGTTTTAATTTTCCTTAGGGCTTATCATGCACAATTCTGGTCCCATGTAGGTGCTCAATAAAATATGTGCTTATTGATTGATTAAATAAGCATTTCAGAAGTATTAATCACCACTCAGGATCATTTTACAGTATCAAACATGTAGTCACTGGACTCCTGTGATGTGTGACACTGTGCTAGGTGCCAAGAGAGCCTTGAATGGTCTGAGGAGTGTGCCAGAATGCCAAAAGAAATCCCTATTGCATTAGCCTATTTGTACCACTAACCAAATAAAACTTGAAAATTGGCCTGATGAGGTGATCTAAAAGTCTCTTTAGGCTCATAATTTTCCAAGGCTCATTATACAATTTCACATTAGAGTTTTCAGCTCTTTAGATCAAAAAGTAATAGACAAAAACAAACTAGGAATATAAGCAATATTTAGGCCACTGTAGGAAGACTCATCCCCCTCTCAGCTAATTGACTGAACCAGAAAGTCCAATTAGTGCTACAATCATTTCATACTGGAAAGCATTCACTGTACATTAGAAGAATCTAATGTTAACCAACATTGTACATTAAACCTAGATCATGTTCACTAGCAAGAAAATCATTTTTAATGGAAAGAATTCAGTTTTAATGTTCCGTAATGGGCCATTTATTAGTATACAAGAGTGTCAGAAGAACTAATTAAGAGACCATTTGAGCAAATGTAAGTAATATGGTTTTCCCAGGTTGCCAATTGGGATTCCAAATCCCAGAGCAGAATACTTACATGCAGATGTAGTATCAGATTTTACATGCCTGTGAGATTATTTGAGTGCCCCAAAGATCAATTTAAATACCAGGTTGTGAAAATTTCCTTCCGTAAAGCAAGTTTTAGTCACATTCATCCTTTAGATTTTTATGGGATCTGAGCAGTGAAAAGCCTGCTTCATTTTTTAAAAATTAGGTCCCTGCCATTCCTTTTTCATTTTATGTATTTCAGTATAAACACTGAAAAGCAAAATCTTTTCTCTTTTTCACACAGTCCAGCATTCTTGACAGTAATTACCTGCATTGCTTAATTCCTGCTATGTTCCTGTTTGCAGGTAACACACTTTACCAAAATTTCCTCTATGTATGACCTTCCTAACAGCTTCTTTTTTCAGCAGTTGTGAGAAAAGCTGTATGAGGAGAGGGAGTAATTTTGGAATTTGATAGCAAGCCCCTGAAGAATATGAAAACTGATTCAAAATGCCTTGTACAACTGCCTTAGGCAAGTAAGGTATACCCAAGCTAAGAACATCTGGCTTGCAACTATTATTTACATAATGAACTCATTCTTTCGCATCCTCAGTATTTAGCTTAGGACCCTCTGCTCTCTCCCTCAGGGGGTGCTCCAGAATGCAGCTGAGCCACCTAGAGCCAGTCTGGGTCATCTGGTAGCCAGGAGGGCTCTACTTCCTTACTTCCCTTTTCCAGAAGCTCAGGTACTTGCCTTGCTCTTCTTGTTTATCTTTTATGACTTGCACTTTCATTGTTTCCATTTAAGGTTTGTTTGTTCGCTTTCTGAACGTATAAATGTATCCTTTACACAACAATAGAAATGTTCTTTTTTTTCTTTTTTTAACAATTCTTTACCAATACCTCTTTACTTTCTCTTTTTAATTTTGAAGCCAAATTATAACCCATATACAACAAATAAAAGTATAAAATTCAGGCTTGGGATAAACTAAAGAGATGTGTTTAGTAAACTTAAAAACAAATAAAGAACTAGAGCTAAAATTCTCTTCCAGATTAATCTATTAGAACAATGGAATACACAAATAAAATGGAGTACTACGACAGTCTGATTCTGAGGGTAAGATAGAAGAGCAAAGCAACTAGATTATCCAAGATAATCTTCAAACAAGAACAAGGAAGAGTGGGAGATGTCCAATCTGACACCAACATTTTATGAGGCATTTGCATGGGGTTAGATAGCAGAATCCTAAAATAGATCAGCAGAGTCCTAAAATAGTCTTACAGAAGTAATATGGAGCAGGAATTAGAGATCAATTAGGGTAATTAGAGTTATTCAATCAGGGGGTTTGGAATAATTGATTATCAGCAAGGAAATTAAATTAAATTTGCTTCTTAATCCATATCCAAAAGTCAGCTTACTAGTTGTAGATCTGAGACAAATATGAAAGGTAAAACTATAAGATTTATAGAATAAGTATATACCTATGCAATCTCAGAGTGCAAAGGATTTTTTAAACATTAATAAAACCAACACACCATAAAATAAGAGAGATATATTACTACATTGAAACTAAAAACTTGCATTCATCAAAAGACATAAGCAGTTAAAAAGATAAATCACAGAGTGGGAGACTATTGCTATACATATTTTTAACAAAGGATTTAGATGTAGAATCAATAAGAAGACGACAACACAATAGAAAAATGAGCAAAAATAGGAATGGGCATTTCACAGCAAAAGCCACACAAATAGCCCTAAGCATATTGAAAGATGCACTGATAATCAGAAAAATGCATATTAAAGCCCCAGTAAGAAATGACAAATAATTTTATGAAAATTAAAATGATGATAAATAAAATAGTTAAAATTCAATCAAAAACAAGGTGAGCATCTCTAACACACACTGCTGGTGATGGTTTAAATTGTTACAGCCACTCGGAAAAATTTATCCTGACAGTACTTGGCAAAATTGAACATATACGTATCCTATTAGCAGTTCCATTCCTAAATAAATATGCTATAGTCTAAATGTTTGTGTTACCCCAAAATTCATATATTGAATCCTAACCCCCAAAGAGATGATATCAAGTGGTAGGGTCTTTGGGAGGTGATTAGGTCATAAGGATGGAGTCTACAGTGACTAGTGCCCTTTTAAAAACAGCCAGAGAAAGCCCCTTGCTCCTTCTGCCCTGCAAGGATACAGAGAAAAGGTGGCCATCTGAAAGGCAGGTCCTCGTTGGACACCAAATATGCTGGTGCCTTGATCTCAGACTTCCCAGCCTCCAGAACAGTGAGAAATAGATATTTGTTCATAAGCCACCTAGTTTATGGTATTTTTATTATAGTAGCACAAACAGGCTAAGACAGAAAATATCATAGAGAAACTGTAATCTATGAAGGAAGATTTGTGTAAGAATATTCTTAATAGGCCCAAATGAGAATTGATCTAAATGTCCATCAATAAGACAGTGGATAAACCATGGTGTATTCATACAATAAAACAAGATATAGGAGTGCAAGTTAATGAATTACTATTATATGTGTTAAATGTGACCATTGGCCCAAGGACCATGACCCCTGCCTCCAGAGAACTGTTCATGTCCTCAGGGTTGAGACTGGATTACCGGTAGTCCCCCCATATTCCAGCATGTGGGAAAGGGGAAGGAGAAGATGGAAAGACAAAGCATTTCCTCTATGGGAAGTCACACATCACTTCTAATCACACTACCTTGGCAAGATTTTAGTCCCATGAACACCCAACAGCTGCAAGAGACTGAAAAACATCATCTGTAGCTAGGCAGCCATGCACTCTTTTAAACTCAGGTGAAAGTTGTACTCCTATAGAAAAGAAAAGGAGTAATATGATATTGCAGATAGAGATATAGCCCTGTTTCATCATCTACTCAATTCCATCTCTTCATTCTCTTCCTGAAGATAACCTCTTTCCTGAGTTTGCTGTTTATCATTCCCATTCACTTGTGCGTATTCATGACAATTATTTATTTTTTAGTTTCTAACCTTTATACTCATGGGATCATGCTGGACATATCCTTCTGTGCATTTTTCCCCACTCATCCTTATGTTTTTGAGATTTTTTTCCTTGTTAATACATGTAGCTCTACTTCACTCAATTTACCTGCTGTATAGTGTTCACATGTAAACATCAAGCAAGCTATTTACAAATTCTCCTGTTGGTGAAAATCAGGTTGCTTTCAATTCTTCTCCAAAGTCCAGATCTCAGAGACAGGGTGTTAGTAACTGTCCAGGATGGAGATCACCATGTCCTGAGCTATATAATGTCTGTCCTATGAAATTGAAGAAGATGGAGGAGATTTGGGAGAAGGAAAACTTACTTTTAATCTCCTTCACTGGTGTTCCTTCCTCCTCTTCTTCATGAATTTCAGTTTTCCCCAAAGTTTTGTCCTTTTCTGGTTCTACAGTCTCTCCCTATAAATTGTATCTGCTCTGGTGAATCCAAGCTTACAGTCAGTTCGCTTTTCGGCTGCAGTCCTGCTCTCTGAATCCCTTTATGGCTCAGCCCCCTTCCAGCCCCTCCTTCCCTCCCCTTCCTTCCCTTCTCTGTGGTTACCTCTCAAACCAGCCCCCACCCCATTTAGTAATGGAGAGCGATTCAGCTCTCCCTACTCCCGACCTCCTCATTTAATTCTGCACCTTGATTTTTGAGGTTGGGACATATCTAGAAATTAAAATAATAGTAAAATTTGAAAAACTATATTTGGAGATTTGATTAAGTTCTTGACAAAGGCCTTCTGTCCCTCCAGCCTGGATGTGTTTTTTTGTCTGTTGTTATTTGTGGCAGTTTTGGGGTTTTTTGAGGGGAGAAGGAGTCGGAAGAAAGTGGTCACACTTCCAGTTACAAATATGAGGTATTTATTCATGACATCCTCCTTTGTGTGTTTATGTACGAAAACTTCCGTTGTCTCCTCTGAGCATGAATTAGCTCTAATTGGTTAAAATACCTGTTGTATGTCTCATCCACTTTCACACTTTGAATCTTGGGCTTGAATATAGTTGACAGAGGTAGCACTAATTAATTAATGCTGCTTTATTTTGCATACCTGGAGTAGGGGCTCCTGAATATTAATGCAGATTTATGTAAAAATAACCAAATTAATACGGCTCTGGTACAGCTTTTAGGAAGACCAGAGCCTAGTTCTAGATAGAAATAAGTTAAAGTCAACATTTAGGAACTATTTTTCTTCAGCTAAGGTTGATTTTGATCTGTCTCACAGAGAGTTTTTTTTTAAATTAGAAAACCTCTTAAAATTCAATATGCAATTTAAATGATAAGGCACTGAAAAAACTTTAAAAAAATCAGCATAAAAAGGTTAGATTGTTTTCTCTGAATCATAACTCAGCTTGAAATACAATATAGAAATCCTTGTCACCACCAGCTTTTTTACAGCTAATCTGTTGAGGACTACACCCCACATAGCAGTTCACCTCTCCTGAGTTTCCTAAAGGGCTTTAGTCAAGCTGGCTTCCTGGGAGCTTGACAGACTAGCAAGAAGTCTGTCTCATAGGGTGAGGCTGGGAGCCTCCTGCTCAATCCACATACCCAAATCCAAGCACTCCATAGTCTTTTACTATTTAGGCAACAAAGTAGGATATACAGTATTACGAAACAAATAACAAAGCTTGGGGACCTAAAAAATCAGCCTGGAGGGTGAGGGAATCTTGGGAGACTGGATCCAGTCAAAGGGCATATAACGCTTCTTTCACTTTCACTCAACACTCTTGCGTCCCACCCACCCTCCGACACACACATACATTTTGCTTGCTCTCAAAAACTTAGTTAACATTATTGCCCCAATAATTACCAACAGGGGGAGTGGGGGGGGGGATGTCTTCCAGAATGTTTGAAATAAGTTTTTAGTGTAATTACATACTATTGACACACACGTTAAGGTAGAAATGCCCAAATAAAATTTAAGGATATGGAAAGAAACAGCAGAAAAAAAGTTTAAAGGGCTTTGTAGGTCAAGAGGGAGCTCTTAAGGGGAGTGCAACTGAGCTCTAAGTGGATACTAATATTAGCAGTAGCAATAATATTTTGAACTTATATGGTATACTCTATTATCATTTGTGGTAATTTATTAATAATTAAATATAATGTGTACCTTGGTTCCTACTCCATAAAAGGCATATTACATTCATCCCAGATGTTCATCTACATTTTCCAACACACCCTCGTTGATCTGTGTAGTAGAATGATCTTCTAAGCAAAAGAGAAGAGGAGAAAAAAAAATCAATATTTTATTGAGTGTCTACCATGTGCCAAGACATACCACGTATGTTATTTCATTTAATTCCCACAACAATCATATAAGCATTATATTACTATTCCCAATTTATGAATGAAAAATAAGAGGTTTAGGAAGGCAAATAACTTTTTAATGTTGCACAGCCAGCAGGTGGGAGAATCAGTATTTGAATGTAAAGTCCATCTGGCCTCAAATCCTGGCAAGGTTTCTTCCCCTATGTTAAAATCTTCCCTAATGAATGTAGTATGTAACTGTGAAGAGGCCGAATGGGAACATCTTCCCTTATGTCCATAATCTAATTTTAAGGATTATCTTAATGGAGAAAACTGCACAGAAGCCTCATAGCAAAGCCTGCTAGCAGAGAAAGCCTTCTGGGAAACTCTGTGGAATACCAATCCCCATCAGTAGTTAGGCAACATGTCTTTGTCTCCTCCTCCTAAGTCATTCACAGGCTAAGCCTTTCACTGAAATGCTGCTGATTGCAAGTGACTTCCAAATCCAAACAAGCATTTTAGGTCTATTTAATAGATCAATACAGTAATTCGTTCCTGGGCCCCTGAAATCATTTGTTTGTACCTGATGTCTATGTGGTCAGATGGAGGGGTCTACATTAGCATGTGCAGGGAATTACACAAATAACTTGCACTGAAAGATGTTAAACTAATTTAGATTGTGTGAAGGAGGTAGTATTTAACTCATTTCCAAGTGACTGGTATTAAATACGTCATTATAAAGGCAAGGCCTTCAGTGAGCATCAGAAAGGAAAATAAGCCTTTTAGCCAAAGGGTACACTCTATCATGTATAGATGCTTCGGAATTCAACTGAACGGAGGCTAGAAAGAAAACATTTAGGAAACCCTAATATAAAGTGAAGCGTTTTCTTTTTCTTCTTTTCTTAAAAAAATACATCTCTTTAACAGTGAAAGAATCTCTCAAGGGAAATAGTAGAGAACCTGTTGCTTGATTCACTTCAACACAGTGGACAAAACACCAGAGGGGGACAATTCTGTCGCAACTCTCAGAGGAACAGTGTCTATGTGGAACTAATAATAATTTTTCGATCTCTAATTTTGAAGACACAAAAACCAGAATTAGGTAGTTATTTGATCCAATGTTGGATTGGATTTTAGCAGCAACAATTCATACTAACTGAAGCTTGTTAATGATGCGTGCTGGGACACCAGCCAAAAGACCATTACAATAGCCTGAAGGAAATAAAAAAGAAAGTTTTCACTTGCATTGCCTCCACCAGGAACAGAAATCTGGCAGAAGGAAATTTTCATTACAGCTGATGTGTGACTCATCTATCAGGTATTGAAGTAAAGGAGGATTCTCCTTAAGAAACAAAAGAGATACCTTTGAAAAGAGTTCAGGGAAGTTTTTTTTTGGACCAATGAATGACTTGAGTGTGTCCATCGATGTACTACTGATAATATCCATTCATTTCTTCAATCATTCAACAAAGAGTTGTTTTTTCAGGTAGTTTGTAAAGATGCTGTCAATTTGAAGAAGAGTAAGACTCCATCCATGTCTGCAAAGTAGGACAAGGTGGGGGAAAGCATATGCATAGATCATTATTATAATGTAAAATCCTGAAGCACAGAATTTTAGAAGCACAGAGAAAGAACAAGTCATTTGCCATGGACTGAAGCACAGGCACATCTTCCTGGAAGAGACAAAACTGGAAATGAATCCTAAAATATGAATAAAATTTAGCCAACTGGAAAAGATGGTATTCATGAAATAGGAGACATCACGGGCCAAAGGAAAGCAGCGATGGCTAGAGTCGTATTGGCAACTCCCTGTAGTTCAGTGTTTGAAGCACAGAAAGTGCTGAGGGATGAAAAACGGGAGAGTCCACGTTATGGTGAACAATGTAAGTCTTCTCAAGGAGCAAGAGCTTCACCTAGAAAGCTACATGGAATATAGAGGACGGCAGGTAGCTCAATAGAGAAGGGATTGGAATGTCCCCAAGGTGCAGACAAGGTCATCACAAGGAAGTCTCTTGCAGTAATTATGGCAAGGGGTAACGAGGGCCTGCATGAGGAACACTAAGTCTGGGAAGAGCAGATGATCTGAAATACATCTGAAGAAAAAATGAGTACAGCCTGACTGGTCGATGGGATGTGGGGATAGTGAGAGAGGAGACATATTCAAACCAAGAAGTTTATATGAGAAAAGGGGAAGGGGTTAATGAAGGGCAGCAACACTTAGCCACGGGGCCCAGACACAGGATAAAGACATGGGGAGACAGACTACCTGAGTGACCCTGGTACATCAAGCCATTTCCCTGGGCTAATGTCTTCATCTTTACCTGGAGTAACTGGTCTGATGCCATTTAATAACATATCCAGGTCTATTATACTTATTTTCAAGTTGTCCTGTTTTTTAAAACTAGATAACATGTATATGTATACCTAAGCACATTTTGGTTGGTTAAATTTGAATCTAAATCTGTTAGTATTTACTGTTCCATGCAGTTTTTTTTCTTTTTTTTATTAAGGCATTATTGATATACACTCTTATGAAGGTTTCACATGAAAAAACAATGTGGTTACTACATTTACCCATATTATCAAGTCCCCACCCATACCCCAATGCAGTCACTGTCCATCAGTGTAGTGAGATGCCGCAGATTCACTATTTGCCTTCTCCGTGCTACACTGTTTTCCCGGTGACCACCCACACCATGTGTACTAAACATAACATCCCTCAACCCCCTTCTCTCACCCTCCCCACCTGCCCTCTCACACCCCTCCCCTTTGGTAACCACTAGTTCCTTCTTGGAGTCTCCGAGTCTGCTGCTATTTTGTTCCTTTAGTTTTGCTTCATTGTTATACTCCACAAATGAGGGAAAATCATCTTTCTCTGCCTGACTTATTTCACTGAGCATAATATCCTCCAGCTCCATCCATGTTGTTACAAATGGTAGGATTTGTTTCTTTCTTATGGCTGAATAGTATTCCATTGTGTATATGTACATCTTCTTTATCCATTCATCTACTGAAGGACACTTAGGTTGCTTCCATATCTTGGCTACTGTAAAAAGTGCTGCAATAAACATAGGGGTGCATAGCCTTTTTGAATCTGAGAAGTTGTATTCTTTGGGTAAATTCCAAGGAGTGTCCATGCCTTCTTTAAAGTCAGGTACCAAGCTCTTTCAGGCCCATCATTTCCTCTCTTTATTTTTCTATCAGTGTCTCCAACAGACTGAGGCACAACTGAAAGTTTCTATCTGATTTGATCATCTTGCAGCACAGTTCTGATATGAATCAGCATTTGCATTATATACATCTAAATTTTCAGCTCAAACTATACATATATAAGGCATTACGTTTCCTGCCATTTGGAATCTGACTCATTCAGAGTTTACCTATAAGTATGAGTTAGGAAAATGATAAAAATCAAGACATAATTTTGGTAGCTGTTTGGACAGATGGAATATCAACATGACCTTTCTATTCCATTTTTACTCATCTGCCCTGACATATAAACTTTTTCATTCATTTAGAAATTATTCACCGAACACTATTTTGAGGTCCTTGGATGTTTCTGTGGGGAGAAAAAAATAAAAACTCCTGTTATTATGAAACAATTCTACTATAGGGAAACATTCACTGAAATGCGTGTGTGTGCGGTCAATGTGTGGATGGGTGGATATATAGGCAGATTAAAAATTTGGGTAGAGTGAGGAAGGGATATTGAACAGAGGGGATTCCTGGAATGTGGGGATTACAGTGTTAAAACCAGGAGAGTTCCAGGCAAATCCAGACAACCTGGTCACCCTAGAGTGGGGAGTGGGAAAACAGTAAGCGATTTTAAAGAGAAAGCACCGTGTAGACCTAATTGAGAAGATGGTAATCGAGCAAAGTCTGATGGAAGTGAGGAAGTTGGACATGTGGATATCTCAGGGGAAAGTCTTCTAGACAGAGGTAAGAGGAGAAAGCTCTATGATGAGTAAATGTTGGGTGTATATATGCACGTAGTGAAAATATGTGTCCCAGATTTCATATGCCTTCAAGGCAGCAAAATTAAAAGAATAAGGTTTTGAGTCAGAAGAGCTGTATTCAAATCTAGAATTTCTACCTCTTTATACTTTGATAATGGAACTTTCCAAACTCATTAAGGGAGTAACTATACATTATTGGAAATATAAAAACAATAGGTTTAAATAGTTAGTGGATGGATAAATTTGTGCAGAATCAATAAACCAGAACTTGGACCCAAAGTTCACTGTAGCTATTCTTTAATATCCTTTAATTCACTTAGGCTTTATCAATATAAATAAAGCCTACATAGACCCAACATGAAACCAATCAATATAACTTTCTCCTACATATTTCTCTCTTTGCCTTAATAACAAAATATGGGTGTGAGAATCCTAAAACATTCCATGAATAATTGGTATGATCATGATAACCCCAGCCTTAATCCATATCAAGACTTAAAAATCGGTATTTCACAAGAAAAACAGAAACTTGCATTTTCTAATTATTTTAGTTCTTATTGACAGCTTATCTGGATAATTTACACTGTATAAAAATCTTCAGCTGAGAAGGACTTTATATGTTAGAGCTATTATTTCTGTAAACCATGCAGTTGTATTAAATTTCATATTCATTTTGCCTGGTGTAGACAGCATTTATCTGTTCAACTAGAGTGAATACTTCAAAAAAAAAAACAGATTTACAGAGCCCAACTCTTTCCTCCCTGGTCATTTTCTATTCAAGGATATATTTTGGCCTAACATGAACCAAAGCACAACAGAAGACCCTTTCTTTTCATTTTTTACAACATCCTAAGCAATTCCTCCAAGGACTTCCTCAGAGTTATCTGCAGATGGGAAAGGCAATTCACAATGCAATAAAATTTATAGCTCATAAAATTATGAATAAGCCAAACGTTAAAAAAGAAAAGTTAAACTAGGTCTAAAATGATTTTTATAATATCAACCACATGAATTGACACAGAAAATGAATTGCAAATGTGAAGGAATGCAACAACGAAGTGCTCTGTGGTCTTTGGGTGTTAAATGGAGACTGTCAGCGCAGGACAGAGATTCAGGAAACAGTCATTGATTTCTCTCAGTAGAGGAGGCCAAAATAAGGCCCAAAGTAGATTTTTAAAAGCAGATTAACTTGGTATGACTCTAAGTACACAAGCAAAAAAAAAAAAAAGGAGATATTTGGAAATTAGATGATGAAATGAGTCAACCCACCTCATCGGTGTGCCTTTTTTGTTAAAAAGAATAAAAATACAAGCAAATAAAGAATTAATCCAAATTTCTCTTAGTAGCTCTTCTTAAAAAGAAGTATTAGGATTCTGATCAATATTAGAATAACCTCTATTTCCCACTTCACTAACTTACTTACCATGGATACTCCTGGCAACAATGACATTAGAATCTTAGAAGGGTGATTGTTAAAAGCAGATATAAATAGCTAATCCAGAACTGTCCGGTTCTCCACAGGTTGGTGTCCTTGGTGGTCTTCTTTTCTTACAAGACATACCTTTCCTGGATGACCTCATCTCTTCTATTAACTCTCATGTTATCTATACATTAATGATTCCCAAATCAGTATCAGTTACGGCTCATATTCTTGGGCACCAGGCCCATATTTCTATCAATATCTGAATGTTTCCTGGTAACTTCAAGCATGTATCTAATTTCAAGCTAAGTATCTAACCCCAGACTGCTTCTCTTTCTCCTGGATTCTCTGTCCCAGTTAAAACATTATTCACCCAAATATGTATGGGGACCCGGCAGGGAGAGGGGGTGAAGTGACCTTGTATACATCCCTGAGGCCAGTATCCCTAGCCCATCCCAACCAATCAGCATATTCAGGCATCAGTCCCTATGACATGTTGGCGGAATTAAGCTCTTTCTGCCCATTTCTAGTATTAATACTCTCTCAGGTCCATTTCCAGTCTTTTACCTAATTTGTTCTATATCACTGGAGACTGACCTCTGAAAACTCTTATTTCTGAAGCTCTCTAACCAATTGGTTTCTACTTCAATTTGATCAATGGGGGAAGAGAGACCTGAAGAAGGGGGAAGGGCCACGTTATTCCCAACCACACAGGGACCCACATATGCTATGTTTACCAGCTGCAGGGTTTCACTCATACTGTTTCTCTGAATAGAATTCAGTTTATCTCCTTTTCCACAAGGCAAATTCCCACTTCCTCAGGCCCAGCTCAAACATCATCTGACTCAGGTGAATTAATCTCTCCCTCCTACATAAGCACCTCGTAGTAACAAGCTCTGAGTGCTTTGGAAACACCTTCAGTTAGCCCTTACGTCCTAATGACATTGCCTCCTCATGGAGGACATCAACATTTTGTTCATTGCTAAGTCACATAGGTATATTTTATTTCTCATCTAACTTGACATTTGGCTATTCAATTCTTCCTAAATCTGTTAGGCAATCCCAACCCCTCCTGCCACTCCCATCCTCTTCTTACATTCCCACATAAGCAACTTTTTCTATCTTAAAGCTTGAAATTCTCCAGGGTGCCTTGTTTTGCCTTTGTTTCATTCTCCCCGCCCACTTTGAATAACGGGTTCGGCCACTCTTCAGGTTCCAGATACCATCAGAAAACAGATGACTCGTAATCTATATATCTGGGACAGGCTTGTGTCCTCAACTTCAGATATGAATAGTCTGGACATCCCTTTCTATATGTCCAATAGGCTTCTCAAAAGCAATTTAACAAAACTCAGTTCATTATCTCGCCCATGCCATCAAGTCTCCCACTTCAAACCCGTCCACCAACCTGTGTCTCAGGGTCTAGACTGTGATGTTTCCGCAGCCAGGTACCTGGGAGTCAAGACTGATTCCCCCTCCCCTAACAGAGATATTTAAAGCAGACACAGATACTTGTAAATGTTTACTCCTTTAATGATTCACTAACCTGTACCTTGTTTTCTATCCCCACTGAAGCACCCACAAATAGATTCTCACCACTTATCTCCCAGATTACTTTTATACTAGCCAGTTTCTATGGCCTCCTGTCCATTCTTCACATTGCTGCCAAAAAAAATGTTCCTTATTGCTCTCTATAATATAGTTCTTGCTCCATCAATCCACAACTGGAAACTTTTGATGGTTTTCTACAGAGTTCTGAATAAAAGTTAAACCCTTTATCATGATGCAAAAAAAGAAAACCCTTTATCATCTCCACAATTTTGCCCCATCTAACTCATTTCTCACAACTCCTTCTCTTCACATTGTGCTCTGGTACTCTCAGAATATCTGCAATTCTCAAACTCTGCATGGTTTCACATATCATTGCCTGTGGTCCCTCCTCTCATTTCCCAGAATGCATTCCCTTCCTTCTTGGCCTGCATAACCTTGCTCCTCACAAAGATTCTTCTCAGGCATTACCTCCTCCAGAAAGTCTTTTCTGTACAATCTTGTAAAGACGTTCTTCACCTGTTATCCCATTGTGCTCTGTGTGTACTTCCATGAGAACAATTGTTTTTCAATTGTATTTTTATTTCAGTCTCTACCACCAGACTATGAATTACTTGGAGGCCAAATCTTGTGTCTTTTTCTCTGGGTACTCCCTATTTATTATATTTTTCTAGCACACAACAGACCTTAAATAAACATTTCTTGAATGAATGAAGTAATCCTATCATAATTATATATATATAAAATACATAACATACCTATTGGAGGAAATTGAAAGTTAAATACCAGACCTTATTCACCTTTGAATCCAGAGCATACAGCAGAGTGACTGACAAACAATAGGTGCTCAATAGATGGGAAATTTGTATTGTTCCTACATGATCCAGATTGAGTTGATTTGGTGCTAGATTTCATTGGAAAATCATGTCAGCCCTCTGCTCCCTTGTCCGTTGCCAAAGTATTGAGTTAGTCTTCAATCTGTCATTTGAGGATCTATAATGGGCAGAACTCTGTGTAAAGCTTAAAAGGTTTGGTCTCTGCTCTGTTGGGGTTTTATGATCTAAACATATACACAGATGCATTTATAAGCTTAATACCAGGGTCCATCAGATGGACAAGACAGACAGGATTTTATTTGTCCTATAAAATATTTCACCATGCCCCTGCCCTCCAGACATTCAGAGATAAGACTGTTACCATTTGTATATGCTGTTTTACAGAATAAAAACTTCTAAAATCCATGTCAAGACCTAGGGAATGAGTCAAAAAAGACGTCTCACTCTAGGAGATAGCTCGCTCAATTTTCTCATTACTGAAAACGACATCATCATAAAGAATATCTGCCAACAATCTGATATAAAAATGTACATGCATCATGAAAAATAATTGCTGTTCAATTACTGCTGGATTATAAAGCCATGGTACAGGTGCAATAATGCAAGAGCTTTGAAAGTATGAAAAACTGCTTAGCTTAGGTAATTACATGTGTTTGAATAAAGACCCCAGAATAAAATTTGCAGAGTTTGAAGAAACAATGAAATCAGAACCAAAGTGCTATTTATAACTATGTATTTTTTAATTTTCTGTTTCTTCCTCTATATAAATTTTGAAAGGACAGGGGTAATGTTTCAGCTCTCAGGTCCAGGGAGGGAAGGCAATGCAGTAGCTCTTCCTATGCTTTCTACCTTCCCCACCTCTCAAATTGGATCCAGAGGGACAGCACTACAAAGATAGAAATCTAGCCATAACCATGGTAATTGCATCTTTTAAAATAATTAAATCTTACTTATGCCTTCAGCATAGTTTACATATCTGAAAAGAAAAATTTATAGGAAGATGATTCTATTACTACTGTAGAAAAGGATATATTTCTTGTAAATTTCCAGGGTCTTTAGCAAGAGAAATTAGAATTAGAGAACCAGAAAGGGCTTTAAATATTAGCTAATCCAAAGCCCTTCATCACTGTAAAAGAAAACTGAGGCCCTAAGAAGTTTATTGTACAAACCTGTATAGATAGTGGAAAAACTGGGTCTAAAAGTATTTCTACAATGTTATAGATTTGATTAAGCACAAGCTCTATTGGTCCAGGTCAATTTCTAAGGTCAAGATACTCAAACTTCAAAGCTCTAAGAAAGATCATTTTTTTCCCCAACTACAATTTTATAGAAATAAAATTGAGCTGACAGCCAAGGGGCATGAATTTATGGAAGGACAAGCAGTTAATTAGGCAAGTTAGCTTAGACCACTCACTTCACCTCTTCGACCTTCAGTTGTAAAACACTGTAAAACAATGAGCTTGGCCCAAATGCCTGCTTCCAGATCTAAAATTGTGTAATTTTGAAATTAGGGCCCAGTTGATCTATGTATCTATCACCTCTAATCCTCCCTCCCCCTAGGGTAAGGGAGCCATCATTCCTTGGAAACATGTCTGTTAACTTAGGGCCAAGCTCATACTCTAAGCGAGCAATTGGTTTAAAGAGGGTGGGGAAGCTTTACCAGACATCATCATTTTGAGTTTTCAAGACCAGTACTATGCCAAAAGTACTGAGTAAGTTAGTCTTTAATTTGTCATTTGAGAACCTGGGCAGGCCACTGTGAAAAGCTTAAAAGATTTGGTCTCTGTCCTCTTGGAGTTTTACAATCTAAACATATACACAGATGCACTTATAGCTTAGTATCAGTATCCATCTTACATAAGGAGAAGACAGACAGGATCTTATTAGTCCTATAAAATAGTTCACTACCCTCTTGCCCTCCAGAAATTCAGAGATAAGACTTACCATTTGTATATGCTGTTTTACAGAATAAAAACTTCTAAAATCCATGTCAAGACCTAGGGAATAAGTCAGAAAAAGACGTCTCACTCTAGGAGATAGCTCACTCTAATTTCCTCATTACTGAAAACATCATCATAAAGAATATCTGCCAACAATCTGATATAGAAATATACATGCATCAGGTTAATTATTTCCTTCTACATATTTTCCCTAAAACTGATGCAGGCAAAACCCAAATCTGAGAAGAATGACAAGGAATTAATTTTACCTTCACACTGATTAGCGTAGTACGTGATCCAACTGTTCATGTTTTTCTTTTAATGAAAATAAGGCCTAGTGGTAAAATAATACTCACATTGTTTAGTTTACTCCAAGAAATAAAAAAAGGAAGTGACTCAAACAATTGAAATTAAAATTGAATTAGATTAGTATTTTGTAATCAACTTCAAAACAACTAAAACATATCCATTTTCCTATTTTAATAAGAACTTTAATTTTTTCTCGAAAAAGCTTATTGCTCTACAGTTCTTGGGTTGCATTGGCTATAGTCTCCCACAGCCTTCCGTAGGTATGTGGTTTAGAAGGGCATAGTGCCCCATAAATTCTCACATAATTGAAGTGGTATTCAGTAGAGTTGATTACATAGCAATGTTCTAAGTTGTTTTTGCCTTTGGGAAAGTTTAACATTGTTATACAAAGTGTTGTTGGGGTATATGTTTCACCTCTACTCAAAACAAAATGTAACTTTTCCCCCACACAAGAAAAGGGCATCTGATTCCCCTCTTTCATCACCTATGGGATACTCCGTAGATCCCACAAAACTCAATATGTCAAATAATAAACTCATCTGCCTTGACACCAGATTTTACTTTGTACTGAATAGCACCACCGTCACCCAGCTGTCTGTATTAGAAGCCTGCACATCACCCTTGATGCCCTCCCTTCCTCAGGGCATACATCCAATCAGTCCTAAAAATTCTGCCTGCAATTTTCTACCAAATCCTAGTACTTCTTCTCCATTCATTTTTGCCTAGATTACTACAGTGTTACTCTAGGTGGTAGTGGCAGTAAAACAAATAGCTAAGCATGACTAAGTCTTGGCAATCCCTTTTAATTGGTGTCCATACTTCTGATCTCGAGTAGAAAAATAAATGGTATGAAAGAATTCAATCTTTTATACCCTGCTTTATTACAGAAATTCAATCCATTTGGATAGGTCTGGCATATAAAAGAGGAACAACTTTAAGAACCTGTCAAAATTCTTTTTTACAAAGCCACTGATGATCTGGTTTTTGCTTATCTTTTCAGCTTCATCACTTATTTCTCTCCACACCCCCAGAGATCCCTGATCCAGGCCTTCTGATTCTGCTTCTGCCTTGGACCATTAAAAAAAAAACTTATTTAGGTCCTTACAACCGATTTACTTGATTTTAAAAAGCATATCATTTTAAATAATACTGTTAAGGAAATAATATAAGATATAGCACAGATTTTTGGGCACATCAGACTTCCAGGAAGATGGCGGTGTGAGCAGGGCGGCAGAAATCTCCTCCCAACACTATATTTATCTACGAAAACACAGCAAATACATCTATTCCTAAAAGAGAGACGAGAATACACAGGAAAGCGCACAGCGTGCAGCTACACCCGAGAGGACTCGGCACCCCAAGAGGCGGGTAAGATACGGAGCCGCGACCCGGCGGGACCCGAGCCCTCCCCCACCCCAGCGCACCGGCGGGAGGAGAGGATTCAGAGCCGGGAGGGAGTGGAAGTACACCCCGCGAAGTAGCCAGCCCCGGTGATCTGCGCGGGGAGCGCTGACCCACATTGCGCAGTGCAGCGGAGATTGGAGAGACAGAGGGGCAGGATCTGAGCAGGGAACGCGCCAGGGTGCTTGCAGCCGGCTCCCGGGAAGGAAAAAAAAAAAAGCGCGCGCTTTCTTCAGCGGTCTTAAAGAGACAGGAGCCCAGCGGAGGAGCCGGATCGCCCCAGCACACTCAGCCCAGCAGGCTGGGAGTCCGGGGGAGTTTCAGACGCCTTAGCTGGCAACTGAGGAAGCCATAGCCATTCTTAACACTTCTCACTGAGATCAACAGCCTCTTATTCGTTCCCACCCCTGCCAGAGCGATAAAGGGCCCTGCGGAGCGGCGCAGCAACGGCGGTGGAATAGTGGGGCAATAGCGCCATCTACAGCATTCCCACAGAATCTACATCCGGTGGGTGTTTTTTGTTTTGTTTTGTTTTGTTTGTTTTGTTTTTTGTTTTTCCGTTTCTTTCTTTTTTCTATTTTTTCTTTCTTTCTTTCTTCTTTTTTTCTACTTTTTTCTCTTTTTTTTCTCTTTTTAAAGTCTTAAAGAGCCCAGGTGACATACGTGGCAACTACCAGTGACCAATTCTATAGCCATGAAAAGACAGAGGAACATGGTTCAGACCAAAATCAACCAGACAACCCCAGAGAGGGAGTCTGAAGGGATGGAATTGCACAGTCTTCCTGAAAAAGAATTCAGAATAAAAGTCATAACCATGCTGATGGACCTACAGAGAAATGTGCAAGAGCTGAGGGAGGAAGTGAGGGAACTGAGGAAAGACAATGCAGAAATCAGACAAGCGATCGACGGGCTTAACAGCAGAATGGATGAGATGCAGAGACTGTTAATGGAATAGAAAACAGAGAACAGGAATACAGAGCAGCTGAGGCAGAGAGAGATAAAAGGATTTCTAGGAATGAAAGAATATTAAGAGAACTGTGTGACCAATCCAAACGGAACAATATTCGCATTATAGGAGTACCAGAGGAAGAAGAGAGAGAAAAAGGGATAGAAAGTGTCTTTGAAGAAATAATTGCTGAAAACTTTCCCTCGCTGGGGAAGGAAGTAGTCTCGCAGTCCACCGAAGCTCATAGATCTCCCAACACAAGGGACCCAAGGAAGACAACACCAAGACACATAATAATTAAGATGGCAAAGATCAAAGATAAAGACAGGGTATTAAAGGCAGCTAGAGAGAGAAAAAAGATCACCTACAAAGGAAAACCCATCAGACTATCATCAGACTTCTCAACAGAAACCTTACAGGCCAGAAGAGAATGGCATGATATATTTAACGTTATGAAACAGAAGGGCCTCGAACCAAGAATATTGTATCCAGCACGATTATCATTTAAATATGATGGAGGGATTAAACAATTTCCAGACAAACGAAAGTTGAGAGAGTTTGCCTCTCATAAACCACCACTACAGGATATCTTAAATGGACTGCTCTAGATGGAAGCACACCTAAGGCTAAAAAGATGTCACCAGAGAAAATAAAATCATAGCAAAGAAAGCAGACCATCCAAATACTAACTAAAGGCAAAGAATAAAACATCTATTATAGAAAGAATGGAAGAGGAGGAATAAGAAGGGAGAGAAAGAAAGAAACATCAGACTGTATTTACAATAACTTAACAAGAAAGTTAAGTTAGATTGTTAGATAGTAAAGAAGCAACCCTTGAACCCTTGGTAACCACGAATCTAAAACCAGCAATGGCAATAAGTGCATATATATCAATAATCACCCTAAATGTAAATGGACTGAATGCACCAATCAAAAGACACAGAGTAACAGAATGGATAAAAAAGCAAGACCCATCTATATGCTGCCTACAAGAAACTCACCTCAAATCCAAAGATATACACAGACTAAAAGTGAAGGGATGGAAAAAGATATTTCATGCAAACAACAAAGAGAAAAAAGCAGGTGTTGCAGTACTTGTATCAGACAAAATAGACTTCAAAACGAAGAAAGTAGCAAAGATAAAGAAGGACATTACATAATGATAAAGGGGTCAGTCCAACAAGAAGATATAACCATTATAAATATATATGCACCCAACACAGGAGCGCCAGCATATGTGAGACAAATACTAACAGAATTAAAGGAGGAAATAGACAGCAATGCATTCATCTTAGGAGACTTCAACACACCACTCACTCCAGAGGACAGATCAACCAGACAGAAAATAAGTAAAGACACAGAGGCACTGAACAACACACTAGAACAGATGGACCTAACAGACATCTACAGAACTCTACACCCAAAAGCAACAGGATACACATTCTTCTCAAGTGCACATGGAACATTTTCCAGAATAGACCACATACTAGGCCACAAAAAGAACCTCAGTAATTTCAAAAATATTGAAATCCTACCAACCAACTTCTCAGATCACCAAGGTATAAAACTAGAAATAAATTTTAGAAAGAAATCAAAAAGGCTCACAAATACATGGAGACTTAACAACACTCTCCTAATTAATCAATGGGTTAACGACCAAATCAAAACAGAAATCAAAGAATATATGGAGACTAATGACAACAACAACACAAAGCCACAACTTCTGTGGGACGCAGCAAAGGCAGTTCTAAGAGGAAAGTATATTACAATCCAGGCCTATTTAAAGAAGGAAGAACATTCCCAAATGAATAGTCTAAAGACACAATTACTGAAATTGGAAAAAGAAGAACAAATGAGGCCCAAAGTCACCAGAAGGAGGGACATAATAAAGATTAGAGAAGAAATAAATAAAATTGAGAAGAATAAAACAATAGAAAAAATCAATAAAACCAAGAGCTGGTTCTTTGAAAAAATAAACAAAATAGATAAACCCCTAGCCAGACTCATTAAGAGAAAAAGAGAATCTACACACATAAACACAATCAGAAATGAGAAAGGAAAAATCACGACGGACCCCACAGAAATACAAAGAATCATAAGAGAATATTATGAGAATCTATATGCTAACAAGCTGGAAAACATAGAAGAAATGGACAACTTCTTAGAAAAATACAACCTTCCAAGACTGACCAAGCAAGAAACAGAAAAACTAAACAGACCAATCACCAGTGACGAAATCGAATTGGTAATCAAAAAACTACCCAAGAACAAAACCCCTGGGCCTGATGGATTCACCTCTGAATTCTACCAGACATATAGAGAAGAAATAACACCGATTCTCCTTAAAGTTTTCCAAAAAATAGAAGAGGAGGGAATACTTCCAAACTCATTCTATGAAGCCAGCATCACTCTAATACCAAAACCTGGAAAAGACCTCACCAAAAACGAAAATTACAGACCAATATCCCTGATGAACGTAGATGCAAAAATACTCAACAAAATATTAGCAAACCGAATTCAAAAATACATCAAGAGGATCATACACCATGATCAAGTGGGATTCATCCCAGGGATGCAAGGATGGTACAACATTCGAAAATCCATCAACATCATCCACCACATCAACAAAAAGAAGAACAAAAACCACATGATCATCTCCATAGATGCTGAAAAAGCATTTGACAAAATTCAGCATCCATTCCTGATTAAAACTCTCAACAAAATGGGTATAGAGGGCAAGTACCTCAACATCATAAAGGCTATATGTGACAAACCCACAGCTAACATCATACTTAACGGCGAGACGCTGAAAGCTTTTCATCTAAGATCGGGAACAAGACAGGGATGCCACTCTCTCCACTGTTATTCAACATAGTACTGGAGGTCCTAGCCACAGCAATCAGACAAAACAAAGACATACAAGGCATCCAGATTGGTAAAGAAGAAGTCAAATTGTCACTATTTGCAGATGACATGATACTGTACATAAAAAACCCTAAAGATTCCATTCCAAAACTACTAGAACTAATATCTGAATTCAGCAAGTTGCAGGATACAAAATTAACACACAGAAATCTGTTGCTTTCCTATACACTAACGATGAACTAACAGAAAGAGAAATCAGAAAAACAATTGCATTCACAATTGCATCAAAAAGAATAAAATACCTAGGAATAAACCTAATGAAGGAAGTGAAAGACCTGTACTCTGAAAACTACAAGACACTCCTTAGAGAAATTAAAGAGGACACTAACAAATGGAAATGCATCCCATGCTCTTGGCTAGGAAGAATAAATATTGTCAAAATGGCTATACTACCTAAAGCAATCTACAGATTCAATGCAATCCCTATCAAACTACCAACAGCTTTCTTCAATGAACTGGAACAAATAATTCTAAAATTCATATGGAACCACAAAGACCCCAAATAGCCAAATCAATCCTGAGAAGGAGGAATAAAACAGGGGGAATTACACTCCCTGACTTCAAGCTCTACTACAAAGCCACAGTAATCAAGACAATTTGGTATTGGCACAAAAACAGACCCACAGACCAGTGGAACGGAATAGAAAATCCAAACATTAACCCAAACATATACAGTCAATTAATATTTGATAAAGGAGCCTTGGATATACAATGGGAGATGACAGCCTCTTCAGCAGCTGGTGTTGGAAAAACTGGACAGCTACATGTAAGAGAATGAAACTGGACTACTGTCTAGCCCCATACACAAAGGTAAATTCAAGGTGGATCAAAGACTTGAATGTAAAACATGAAACCATAAAACTCTTAGAAAAAAACATAGGCAAAAATCTCTTGGACATAAACATGAGCAACTTCTTCATGAACATATCTCCCTGGGCAAGGGAAACAAAAGCAAAAATGAACAAGTGGGTCTATATCAAGCTGAAAAGCTTCTGTACAGCAAAGGACACCATCAGTAGAACAAAAAGACATCCTACAGTATGGGAGAATATATTCATAAAAAACGTATCTGATAAAGGGTTGACATCCAAAATATATAAGAACTCATGCACCTTAACAAACAGAAAGCAAATAATCCAATTAAGAAATGGGCAGAGGACATGAATAGACACTTCTCCAAAG
>JAVSCE010016161.1:0-13333 GCA_032199065.1 Smutsia gigantea
TTTCCACAGTTGATATATATTCAAAAGGAATTACATTTAGCACCTTAGAACTCAAAATAAGAGGGAGCACATAGAATTCTGTCTGCCCCTCTCATCCAGGGTTGGCATTGTACTGTTTGTGTCCACAGCAGAGAACATGCAAGAATATGACCCACTGTTACCCAAACTCATTTTCAGATCATGTCAACTTGAAAAACTTCATTTTTGTCTTCTAGTTATTCTACTTGAAGTTGGGCAGAAGCTTCTGTTGATTCAGGTAGATTAATACACGGTATCCCAAATGTCGATTCACTTTCAAATTTTCTTTAGAAATAACTGGTTCTTTTAACAAAACAATATCATTGTGTATCATTAGCCTCTGATAGCAGAAGAGATAAAGGTAATTACGTATGTGCCTCACCTGTAATTTTAAAATAAGATTCATGGTATTTCTTTTTTGGGTGAGCCTTCTTTCATTTGTAGTCCTGCTGTAATATGACATGTGTATTCCTAAAAATCATCATGCTGTGCAAAATGATATAATAAAAACCGTAAGGTTTATAGGAAAAATGGGGTTGGGGCGCAACATTCAAAACTTCCTCAGTGACAGTAAAAAGAAAAATGCGAATGCAGTTGACCCTTGAACAGCATGGGTTTGAGTTGCACAGGTCCGTTATATGCGGATTTTTTTCAAGAAATAAGTTGGAAATTAGATTTGCAACAATTTGAAAAAACATTTTCTATAGGTTTATTGTAAGAGTACAGAATGTAATACATATAACATACAAAATGTGTGTTAATTGTCTGTGTTACCGTAAAGGCTTCCAGTCAATAGTAAGCTCTGAGTAAAGTTTTGGGGGAGTCAAAGGTTATGTGTACATAGATTTTTGACTTCATGGTGGTCAGTGCCCCTACCCTGCATTGTTCAAGAGTCAACTGTACAATGAAAGTAGTAAAATACTTTTACACATATTATGTGTCTAAAAAATACATAAATACTGCAGCAAATATGACACTTTACATTGAAAAAGGCCTGCAGCTTGCTTGTGTAAGTAGGTCTCAAAAGGGTTGCAGCTTTTGAGTTATGGGCAAAGGGGGGTGATCTGAAATTGTGTGGGAAGTTGTGATGTTAGATGCAGATGGGTGTGGAGGTTGTCCTTGTGAGAGGGTGTGTGTGTGTGTATGTGTATGTTTGGAGGGACTATTTCCAAGTGGCTCAGCTGGGTATGGTGTAGTCTTCTTTCTCATTTTAGGATGAGAGGAGATGCGTAAGCAAACACAAAATCAGTGTTATGCTTGAATTGTTCCTAGTGTCTCAGTGGCTGGAACAAGTGCATCTTGTCAAAACAAATGTAGCAATGCTGAAGGTCACCATGGTCCGTGGACAGTGCTCTGAAGGACCTTGCCCAAGCACAAGTCTCCATTGTGCTTTTCTTCCTATTTTGCTGTCGTTCCCATGGAAGGCACCTGCCAGTGATGGGCGGCCTTGCTCTCAGGTTGAACACTCAGAATTCTTTATCTGAAATACAGAACTGTTCCAACACACAATTTTCCAAGACTTTCAAAGCTCCATTTACTCTTTGGCAAGAAGCTACTGGAGGGGCCCAACAGGAAAACAGGTACACCAAGAAAGAGGATACAGGGAGTGGGAATGGGAGCAGAGAGGGCTGGAGGGATGCCCTGGGGGCAGCTGGGCACAGAGAGCCCAGGTCAGCCAGCTCAGGGAGAAACGCAGGCAGGCGATGACGTGGAGATTAAACATGACACCTTTGACGTCCTGGGGTTTAGGTTGTTAGCCAAGGGTTTAGGCTGGAATTCATATTTAGTACTTAGACAATGTAGCAGATGAAAAGATAGGATAATTTCCTCTAGGAAAAACAGCCCCCCCAAAAGTTGTGCATAAGGGGAAATAGAAACTTGAATTAACTTATCGCATGGTTCGGCTTGGAACAGCATTGACACAGTTAAAACGTAGCACTCATATTTGGTCAGAATATTGATGTATGTTGGGATGACGGGGAGAGGAGCTGGGAAGGCGGCAGGCCACATGGATGGTGGGACGGGAAGAAATAGAATCACATCCTCATGTTCGCAGTGAGAAGTCAACACATGATGCCTACAATGAAGAGTCAAGGTGAAGTGAGACAAATGTATTAGCTAGAGACTTGAAGATAAATATTTAAAAATCATATCAAGAGTTGAAATTGGTTGCCTCTGGACTGTTTGTTTATAAGCCTTATGGAATGATTTGAATTTTTTAAGCAATGTGTATGTGTAACTTTAATAGAAGAAACTGAAACTAAATATAGTATCTAGCAGAAAAGAGTTAACAGGACAGAGACAAATTCCTAAAGAGTATATAAGATCCCCTTATGTGTGAAGAAGACCTGCTTGCAAGGTGCCCCTCGGCTGGCCCTGGGAGCTTAGCTCTGGAAAGCGTTCCCACTGTTCCATGGTAGGAATGGCTCACCCTGCCAGCTATCAACAGTGTGGCTAAGCCGAATACCTGCGAGTCTGACATTTTGACACCTGCCAGCAGAGGGTGCCTACATGTCCAGCCCACAATAAAACCACAGGCACTGAGCCTCTAACAAGCTGCCCTGGTGGCAGCACTTCTCCTGTGTTGTCACAGTGCATTCCTGGGGGGATTAAGCTCAACCTGGGTGGCTGCACCAGGGGAGATTTGGAAGCTTGCCCTGGGCTCCCACAGATTCTATCTTTTGCTCATTTTGCTCAGTGTCCTTTCTCTGTAATAAATCATAGCCATGAGCAGAACTGTACGTTGAGTCCTGGAAAACCATCAAGACACAAATACACTGTAACATTAATGGCCAGCATCCTTCTTTCCCTAGCGTGGAGATTGGAGAAAGTGTGCGAGGGGAAGATGTCTATATCATCCAGAGTGGCTGTGGAGAAATCAATGACAACCTGATGGAGCTCCTCATCATGATCAACGCCTGCAAGATTGCGTCGTCCTCCAGGGTGACTGCGGTCATCCCATGCTTCCCGTATGCCCGACAAGATAAAAAGGACAAGGTATGAGAGCTGTGTCCTGTTGGAGGAGCTTGCTCCAGGTTAACATCTACTTGTTCTCACATATGACCTCCGAATATCTGGAAAAGGTTTGCTTTCTAGTGTAATGGTTGAGTGAATATGCTTTCTCGCCTTGGCTTTTCCAAAGGTCTGGCTTTGAACCAGCCATCATGGTTATAGATATCGAAACAGATAGAACATATTTTTGCAGGTAGTAAGATACCATCATAAGTCCTTGTGATGAAATTGTGTATGTTTGTGGTGGTGGAGAGAACCAAATGCCCATATGCACCCAGTGAAGACAAAAAACTGCCCGTGTCCTGGTGTGGGTTTAGCCTGTGGTTTTGCAGGATGTTACCACGAAGAGAAACTGGGTGAAGGGCGCAACCGGATCTCTGCGTTGTTTCTTACGACTGCATGTGAATCTACAGTTATCTCAAAATGAAAGGTTTAATTTAAAAAAATGGACCATTATCACCATTATCTCTTCTTAACCTCTCAAGAAGAATGACGTTAATATTGTTAAATTATTCTTTTAGCAGCCCTCGTGCTATAGGAGGCTCTATGAGTTTCTAGAATAAATTGAAGAAGAAGAGGTCTGTGCCTTCAAGAAAGATCCAAGAAGTTGGAGTCTGAAAGGAACTTGACATATTACCACAAACTGGCTGGCTTAAAACCACAGAAATGTGTTCTCTCACAGCTCTGGAGGTCAGACGTTAAGAGTCTAGATGTCGGCAGGGCCATGCTCCCTCTGAAGACTCTGGGGGAGGCTTCTTTGCCTCTTCCAGTTCCCTGGCTTCTGGTAGCGTCACTTGCATCTCTGCCCCTTCTTCCCATGGCCTTCTCTGTGGTTCTGTGTGTCCTTCTCTCTTTTCAAAAGGACAGTAACTGAATTCAGGGCCCACCCCAATCCAGAATGATCTCAGCTTGATCTGTGCCTTAGTACATCTGCAAAGACCCCCTTTCCAGGTGAGGTCACGTTCTGAGGTTCTGGGTGGACAAGAGTTTTGGGGAGATACCATTCATTCAACCCACTGCAGGGATCACCTCTTAACCTGTCATCCGCATTCTGTCTTAGGAATAGACGTTTGGTCAGGTTCCGCATAAATCCTAGTTTATAAGACACACTGCTGTTCTGTTGATGTGACTAATTGTGAGGAACGTTTTCCCTGACACACGTCCACTTATCTCCCCAATTCATTTTCTGAAACCACAGATTTCTAAACAGCACACAAGAGCCCTGCATCTATGAAAAAATCCCTTTATAAATTTGAATTCATATACCAAGGTCCTGCTACATTTTAATGTCAGCCTCTTCAGGGATGGTTTCCAGACGCCATGCTGAATAACAGCTTAGTTAATTTCTCACTAAAAATTTGATCTCCTGAACTCCATTCTGCAATTGAGACATGATTTACCCTATATAGATTAGAAGGGGTCAGCAAATGTTTTCTGTGACAGGCTGTATGGTCTCTGTGGTAACTACTAAACCCTAGTTGTATCTCAAAGACAGAGTCTGTGTAAATGAAGGGCATGGCTGTATTCCAATACAACTTTCATTTATGGACACTGAGATGTGAATTTCATAGAATCGTCACATGCCGTGAAATGTTCTTCTTTTGAGTGTGTTTTTCAGCTATTTAGTCGGGTAAAAACCGTATTAGCTCACAAGCAGTGCAAAAACAAGTGGCAAGTTGAATTTGGCCCACGGGCCACAGTTTACCAACCCTTGGATTAGAATATTGATTGGTTGTGTGTGTCTGTCACTTTGTGACTTAGCTTGAGCTAAGGGCAGCCCAAACCTTAGGTCTCATGCTACTGTGAAGCATATGACCTCCCCTTTGTTATTTATGGAGATGCTTTTATTCTAAACTTGATTTGAAGGTTTTGTGTGCATTTTTAGCTGCTAAATTTCAATTTATTTATTTTGTCTGGTTGATATAGTCTCTTAGCTATTCCTCCCTCTGTGCGTTTTCACAGGATTATTTAGCATCCTCATCCTTGGCGATGTCAGAAAGGAGCTAACATTCTGCTACTGTTCCTCTTCCATATAGCAAGGCGCTTAGTAAATTATATATTCTGTAATTTGCTAGCAGGTTTCTTTCATTTCTAGGAGCTTTTGCATTTGATGCTAAAACACTGAAGCATTGTATCTTCCTGAGTAAATTATTCTATTTATATTACATGGCCCTTTTTCCCACAGTGTAGTGATTTGTAACTTTAACTTCTTTAACTGATAGAAATATTCAGACACCTGCATTTTTTGTTTGCAAGTATCCAATTTGCAGTTGTCAAGGTTGCATTTGCAAACTTTGTTCTTTTTGTTTATTCATAATGAAGCCTTTGTTGCAAGGAGAACCTGGCACCGATCACCGGCCTGTCTTGTCACAGGGGAGGTGACACACTCTGGCCTCTGGCCTCTAATTGCCAGCAGTGCCCCCTGCCACTGTGCTGACAGAGCCTGGAGAAGTTCTCAAAACCTAGTGGGCTTACCTGTTCTGTGCGCCACATGGTCTGACCAGCTCTTGCCTCACTTTCTGATTGTAGGACATTTAAGTGGGTCTCTGTTTGAAGCCACTTGAACCTGTTTCTTAATTGCTTTGCTGTAAGTGTGTTTCTTGGAAACAACACAGCAGCAGCTTTAAGTTTTTAACCCGATCAAACACTTCCATGATTTTCCTAACTCTACAGCTGATGGAAGAGTAAGACATTCATTGTCACCAACACAGAAGCAGAGGCGTGACAACAATTGAGAGATTGCACGAATAGCAATGGAGAGAATCCTGAACTGGGCAGTTGTGTGACTTATTGCTAGAGAAAACTGATAGAGCAGGGCAGTGTGAGCTTCCTATCGCTGCTGTAATAAATCAGTTGGAGAGCCTAAAAGGACAGAAATGTATTCTTGTACTTCTGGAGGCCAGAAGTTGGAAATCGGGGTGTGGCAGAGCCATACTCCGTCCAGTCCACAGGCTCAAGGGGAGGATCCTTCCTGCCCCTTCTAGCTCTGGGGAGCTGCTGCACCCCGTGGCTTGAGGACGCATCCCTCCAGCCTGTGTTTTCACCTGCACATGGCCTGCTCTTGTCCCATCAGATCTCCCTCTCTAAGCAGGTATGGGATAGCATCTACAGCCCTCCAGGATAATCTCCCAATCTCTGAGTTCTTAATTTAATCACATCTGCAAAGGCCATCTTTCCAGATAAGGTAGCAGTTACATAAATTGGGGGATTAAGCCCTGACACATTTGAGGTCACCACTCAGCCCGCTCCAGGGGCCCTTGAAGGAAGCCATTGATGTTAATAAGTGGATACTTTAAGGACAGTGCAAGCTTGGAGATACTGTTATTATATCATTTGTCATCTAAGCCAGGACACTGGCGAGCTTGAAAGGGGGCTCTGTGAATAATTATGCCAGGGAGCACATGTCTCCCCCAACTGTCCTGGACATGTCTGATACATAGCCACCCTTTGTATAGGCCGGTTGCTTTGGGTCTGACCTTGGAAGTACCAAGACATGTAATTGTTCTGGCAGTCTCGTTTCTGACATGTCTATATAGTCAGTGGGACTGATAATATAGTAAGGAGAGGGACTGTTTTCATTCTCTCAGCAAAGTGGCAAAAAGGAAATTCTTGATTCTGTCATTTGAGGTGTGCCTTTGTGTTTCTTAAATAGCTGCTAATAATTTTTCTAACTATTCATTTATTTCCTTAGATCAAATTGGCTTTGTAGTGGAAAACTTCTGAAGTGGGGGTAACACGGGGTTTAGTAAGCATTTAAGAGAAATGGCCTGAGCCTGTGACCGCACTTCTATTCCAATAAGGGTGAACAGTGAGGAGACCCAGAATGATGACGTGGGGTGGGGTAGAACTTCTTCCTCCTTTGGCTTCGCTTGGGTGGGCTAAGGGCCATGTAGTCTTTGAATGTGATTGGAAGTCCTGGGCCACACTTGCTCTTTTGGGCTCAGAAGGAAAATTCTCCTCCTCTGCTGGCCACAGGAGGGGCCCTGGGTAGTGCCCCCAGACTTTCTCTTGTCCTTTTCCTTCCCACAGGACTGTATTGCCTGGGATGTCTAAGACACAATGAAATTCTGTGTCATTGATCTACCTAGAGTTAGCTGTGCAGAAGCCCAGCAAAAGCTAGACCCGTTTAACCATAGTCACAGTCGTTTCATTATTTTTAATCTTACTGCTGGTTTTTAAGCAAGTCCTGCACATCTATACAGTTTTATTTTTGGTTTTCTTTGTGTGTGCAAGAAACCAGGGGCATGTTCTGACAGTGAAGGAATGATTTCATAAATTATGACACATTGGCACAGTGTAATCCTAATGTGGAGAAACGATGCTGCTGATGATAAAGTATTAATTGTAAAACATGTGGGGCATCGTGATCTGAACTCTGCGATCACTTTGGAATCAAGTGACTCGGCTTTGAATTTCAGTGCCACTATTTACTCAGTTTGTCCTTTGTAAAAGTAACAAGCTCTTTGTGTCGTCAGTTTCCTCATCTGTAAATTAAGGCCATTATTTGCTACTACAGTTGACCCTTGAACACAACACAGGTTTGAACTACGTGGGTCCACTTATATGTGGATTTTTTTCAATGAACACACAACATCAGTAATTGGATATAAGCAGCAGATTCTAGGGAAAGGAAAAAGGCCGTGCACCCTTCGGAAACCACCACCTTGGTATCAGTAGCACCACGGTGTGACCAACTGAGCTAACTGGCTGTTCTCTGGATGAGAGAGAAATACTGGGATCGGAGAGGAGCTGAGGGTCAGGCTGGGTAACTCAGGAAGGAAGTAGGAAACCTTTGCTCCTTTAAAGTTCGCCATTTCAACCCCTGGACTGCCCCACCCCACCTGCAGTCATGTGTCAACCCTGGTAGAGACCAGGAGAGCAGCTCATTTCACCCCCCGCTGGCTCTCTGTTCTCTTTTGGACCCTACAATTCTCCCATTTCTTTTCCACTTTTCTGCTCCTTGTTGCATCTGAAGTTAACTGAGCCATTGTGTGTACAGTTGGCTATTGGTAGTTAAGTTTTGGGGGAGTCAGAAGGTCATGGCAGATTTTCAGCTGTGGGGGTGGTGGGTGTCAGTGCTTCCAACCTCTGAGTTGTTCAAGGGTCAACTGAATTTATAAAGTCCTCAGCATGTAATACACTAATATGCAGACTTTTTCCAAACAGAGCCAGGTGTCAAATTTTGTAGGCTTTGTGGACCACCAGGTCTCTGTTGCAATAGCTCAACTCTGCCATTATGGTGTGAAAGCAGCCATATATAATATGTAAATGAAAGGAGGGGGGTCTATGTTCCAAGCAAACTTATTTACAGATGTTGAAATATGAATTTCATATACTTTTTAAATGTCACAAAATATTGTTCTTTTGATTGTTTTCAACCACGTAAAAACATAAAAACCATTCTTAGTTTACAGGTCGTACCAAAACAGACCACGGGCTAGGTTCTGCCCATGGCCCACAATTCATTGTCACCTGCTACAATGGACGCTCAGTAATTGCTAGTTTCCTTATCTGGGAAAAACAGTATGATGTGGGCAAGGCTGGAAATAATTACTTCTAAGGGAGTAGAGGACTTGTAGCTTTTTTCAAAATCATTTTCAAGGTTATATTCCCTTCTCAATGATAAAATTGTTTCTTTTTATTTCTTAACTGGAAAAATTGAGGACAGATGTCCTGACATGAATTTCTACAATTTCAGACATTTTTAAAGCTTGTCAAATTTACATTTTTAGCTGGCCTGCATCTAATAATTGAACAAGATCTAGACTATCCAGAGAGTCTTTGTGGTGATTGGGCTGGCTCATAAAACGAGTGACCTTTATCTGTTTTTCATTAAAGCAGTCAAACATCCTCCTTTTGGTTATTGCACCTTACCTCTACCTTTGTTGAAATGCAATCCTATTTTTTCTTTTTATTGACTGGCAAGTCAGTTAACCTGTAAATCACTTTTCCTGCAAGATTCATTTGGGTATTCGGCCAAACTATGAAATAAGAGTACAAAAACCAAATTTGTAAACATGGTCTGAAGAAAGTATTCAGGAAGTATGAATTTAGAAACTGCCACTGTGGTTTAGATCTCAGAAGTAAGAAATGCTCAATGCCACAGAGAGATGAAAATGGCATCTTTTTACCAGTTATAAAATTAGAGGAAGGGCCGCATATCGATTAACGTTGTGAGTCAGATTCTATTACAAAGAAGTCCCAGCAATCAATTTGTTCTTTCAGTTACCCTGGAGTTTTGTTAGATTAAATAACTCTCACATTCACTGAGGCTAATGACTAAGCCTTGGAACCTTTGTGTTACAGAGGTTCTGTTACTAAATGTTTATCCAAGAACCATCATATGCAAGGTACGGAGCTGTGTGCTACCCATGACGTGAACATCTCCAAAAGCAGATCTTTGTCCTTGAGGGACACATAATTTAGTTGTGAACCTGACATCTAATGTATCTCCTGATGTCAATCTTTCAGCAGGTGGCATAAGTGGTCATAAATGGTGGGGGCCAAATGCTTAGCCAATGCTGTGTCCCTTTAAAAGGGACAGATCATTTCTCTCTGGAGTTCTCAGAGTGCCCTAAAGTTTGGAGATTTGAATCAGATCTGGAGGGTGAAACTCATTGGCTCAGCAAAGATGGGGGTGGAGTGGGGCAAGGTGGGCCTGTGGATGTAGGCAGCAAGGCTTAAAGTGTTCTTTAGAAGAGGGAGAGAGCAGGCCCAGTACAGACTGCGGGGGTGGGACCAGCTCTCAATAGTTAGAGCCAGACTGGCCAGAGGGCTTGTTATCCCAGAACAGGGGAGTTAAATGATGAAAACAAGCTATAATATGTAGTTAGCTGAGAAGGTTGGAAAGTGCAAAAAAAAAATAGAAAAGTATTCTTCCATAATCTCACCTTCTAGTAACATCTGTTAGTATTTTGGAGTGTTTCCTCTCATTGTTTGTGTGTTGGGAAAATGTGTGTTTATACATATGTATATTATAGAGTGATAAATGTTTCTCTTTTAAAAAATATGGTCTATTAGAGAAAATACAAATAATCTGTAACATTGTGATGTAATTCCTTCCTGTGTGTGTTTTTAATGAATATACTGTGTGTGTGTGTGTAACAGGTAGTTTATTTGTTACTATTTTGAGTGAAATCTTTATTTTTCAGCTTTATTGAGATATAATTGACATATAACATTGTGGAAGTTTGAATAAAATCTTTTAAGCTTATATTTTCTTTTTTTGTTGCTGGTTATAGGAATACTGTTGTTTGTAGTGGAACTCTTCGTAGGTCTAATCATGTCTGTATCATTTCTTAAATTTCTTTTTTGATGTGGACAGATTTGTTGTCCGTAATTTATGATGTGGAAGCTAAAGCTTCTAGGTAAGTTAGGTAACCTTGAACAGGGTACAGTGTCAGGAAACCTGAAAACAATGCGTCTGTTTTCCGTAATAGCAAATTATCAGTCACCTTAGATGTTCTTTCTGGAATCTGGTTTTTGTTTAATTTGTAACAGCGTACAGTACCTAAACTCTTCTTAAGAGCTGGCCTTGGCCTTCAGGGCTCTGTAGGATGTGCCCCTGCCTCCCTTCAACATACCCTTATGCTTTCTTCCTGGACCACTGCCTGTAGCCATGCTGGACCACATGCGGTTCCTGGTTGTGATCTCCAGGCCTGAGTGATGTCACTTGGGCCGCTCTTTCTGGAATGCTGGTCCCCCAGCTTCTGCCGGCCTTGCCTTAAAAGCAATTTCCTCAGAGGGGTCTCTGACAGCTAGTCTCTTTAAACTTGATGTCCTTCATGCTAGTGCCTCTCTCTCTCAGTATCTATATTCTACACCCTTGTCATGATTAGAGTGATATAAATTGTGATATTACATGTATATATATATGTTTGCTTCTTTGATATTTGTTCTGTATACCCAGTGTCAAGCACAGTCTCACAATAGTATGTGTAAGTTGTAAATATTTGGTGACTAAAATGGAATGGATATCTTTTGTTGTTATAACATGTAATTTTCTTCACTATTATTAATAATTAATTTAAGTTACTAAAGTAGCAAATAATTTAATAATCTAAAATTATTGTTAATTTTCCTTATTAACAGGTAATAAATGATCTGTGACTTATCTTTCTCATGTAAATCTTAGTGGAAGGAGTCTAAACGTATCCATGTCTTCCTGTTACAAAGTCCACATCTTTATTTTTTAGAGTCGTGCTCCGATTTCTGCAAAACTTGTGGCCAACATGCTCTCGGTTTCTGGGGCAGATCACGTCATCACCATGGACCTGCATGCCTCTCAGATTCAGGTTCCGGCATTTTCTTTTTTGCCTTTGGTTGTGATCAGGGGATTAATGCAAGTGGTAAAATCCTAACACTCTGTTAAGTCAAATAATTTTTAAGAAGGTAACATTACTCGTGTTTCAGTTTGTATGGCTCCTTGGATTTCCATCTTACTGAACCTGGAAATGTAATTCAATGTCGGTATTGCCTGTCTCCACCACCACCTTGCCTCCACTCAGTTTTGGAAGAGTGGGAATGGCCTCTTGGTAGTAAATGCTATAATCCCATCTCAACATCTGGAAAATAATTAGAATAGCAGAGTTGTAGTGGGTATTTTTTAGACCTCTTCATAACTGAGTTCCTTCATCTGTACAACAGGCCAAATTATGCTGCACTTACTCTGTGAGATAACGAATGTGAAGTATTTGGCTTATAATAAGGTGCTTAAGAAACAACAAACCTCTTCTCCCCCACTGCCCTGCAAAGCCATTCTCTATTCCTTAGAATATAGGTGATTGTAAAATAATAGAATGCGTCCCCAAGGATAATGAATTGGACTAAAATACACTCCTAGAACATATCTGTCTCTTGATTTAATTCTGCTAAAACTAAGAAAAGGGAGTGTGGTGAAAAGGCTTCTTTGAATACAAAAATTCAAATTTAATTTAATAAAAGAGATGAACTTATAAAAAAATCTCCTCAGGGTGACCATCATTTCTCGCCTTAGGGATTCTTTGATATTCCCGTGGATAATCTGTATGCGGAGCCTGTAGTCCTGCAGTGGATCCAGAAGAACATTGCCGAATGGAGGAACTGTGTCATTGCCTCACCCGACGCTGGTGGAGCCAAAAGGTACAGTGCAGGCCACGTGGTGTAGATTCCCACCTTTGCCACTTGGGTCTTCTTCTCCCATGTATTAGATAAGGAAGCATGGTTGAAATGACATACACCGTATTTTGCAAAAGAACAGGTAAGGAGACCACAGACTTCTACCCCAGAGCAAAAAGGTGTCACCTTGTTAAGACATCATTATTCATGAAAGAAACATACACACACGTATTTGTTTTCAGCAAAGAGTGTTTTATTTGAGGGTTTTGTTGTTATTTTTTCTGATTATAAAAGTGTAACTTAATTGGGAAATAAGTCAGTTCACCACAAGATTGGATAAGCTAGTACTTTCTATAAACACTTGGCAGTGGAAACTAAAATAGAACAGTATTTAAAAAAAGAAATCTGTGTCTGTAGAGCACCAAGAAAGAAAGGGAAATATCTGGGGTCCAGAAATATAAACAAGGGCTGAAAGCCCTGCTTGGGTGGCCTGGGGGTGTCCAGTCTTGTATCAGTCCCAGGAAGAGGCTGGGACTTGGGTGTTAGCACCCACCCTGGGGTCTCCAGAGAGAAGGGACATGAAAATTAACCTCTCCCCAGCAGAGCAGAGCAGTGGGAAAGCCAGTCTTTACCCTGGATGTGGGGAAGAAAATAGCCACCCATAAGAAGTCAAACCGAGAGCATGTGCCACGCGCAGCTGTGTGGTAGAATCCAAATTCTCCCTATGGTGTGGGAATCCCTATGCTGCGAAAATTGACATAAAAATTAGTCCCAGGAGCAGATGTAATGTTGGGGGGGGGCACAGGGAGGGCTGTACAACACAGAGAAGACAAGTAGTGACTCTATAGCATCTCACTACACTGAAGGACAGTGACTGTAATGGGGTTGGTGGGGGGTACCTAATGAAGGGGGTAGTTTAATCACTATAATATTGTACTTGTAATTGTAGATTAACGATACCAAAATAAACTATTAAAAAAAATGGTCCCAGGCTGTGGAGCCCCTGCAGAGGGAGGACCCCCCCAAGCGCAGCTGCTCAGTAAGCAATCCTTGCTGAAGGTGACCTCGTGCCTAATGATCCAAGTTAGAAAACCGAGAGGGCTCAGCCCACCCGGGCCAACATCTGCAGATAACAGGGTGGCCAGCGACCAGCACCTTGAGGTGACAGAACAATTACTAGACTATGAAATTGCTAAATTGGACAGAA
>JAVSCE010016162.1:0-28758 GCA_032199065.1 Smutsia gigantea
CTCCCAGCTCTGAATCCTCTCCTCCCACTGGCGCGCTGGGGTTGGTGGGTGCTCGAGTCCCGCCAGTCACGGGTCTGTATCTTGCCCGCCTCACGGGGTGCCAAGTCCTCTCGGGTGTAGCTGCATGCTGTGCGCTTTCCTGTGTATTCTGGTCTCTCTTTTAGAAATAGTTGTATTTGCTGTATTTTCGTAGATTTATATAGTTTTTGGAGGAAATTTCTGCCGCCCTGCTCACGCCGCCATATTCCCGGAACTCCTTATGTTAATGTGTTAGGGCTGTCATTGCAAAGATCCAGAGTGCACACTGTTTCAGCCACCTTTCAACACAGCAGGAAGAAGGGGGCTTCCAACTTTCTTTTATTCTTGATAAGTCTTGTTAGGGGTTTATCTATTTTGTTTCTTTTCTCGAGTTTATTTTTTTGAGGAAATAGCTCCTGTTTTCATTGATTCTTTCTATTGTTTTATTCTTCTCGATTTTATTTATTTCTGCTCTAATCTTTATTATGTCCCCCCTTCTACTGAATTTGGGCCTCATTTGTTCTTCTTTTTCTAGTTTCATTAATTGTGAGTTTAGACTGTTCATATGGGATTGTTCTTCTTTCCTGAGGTAGGCCTGTATTGCAGTATACTTTCCTCTCAGCACAACCTTCGCTGCATCCCACAGATTTTGTGGTGTAGAATTATTGTTGTCATTTGTCTCCATATATTGCTTGATCTCTGTTTTTATTTGGTCATTGAGCTATTGCTTATTGAGGAGCATGTTGTGAAGTCTCCATGTGTTTGTGGGATTTTTCATTTCATTTGCATAATTCATTTCTAGTTTCATACCTTTGTGGTCTGAGAAACTGGTTGGTACAATTTCAATCTTTTTGAATTTACCAAGGCTCTCTTTGTGGCCTTGGATATGCTCTATTCTTGAAAATGTTCCATGTGCACTTGAAAAGACTGTGTATTCTGCTGCTTTTGGGTCTAGAGTTCTGTTGATGTCTGTTAGGTCCATCTGTTCTAATGTGTTGTCCAGTGCTTCTGTCTCCTTACTTATTTTCTGTCTGGTTGATATGTCCTTTGGACAGAGTGGAGGGCCAAAGACTCCTAGAATGAATGCATTGCATTCTATTTCCCCTTTTAATTCTGTTAGTATTTGTTTCACAACTTCTCCTTTTTTCTCCCCATTAGTTGCATGAAATATCTTTTTCCATCCCTTCACTTTTAGTCTGTGTATGTCTTTGGGTTTGAAGTGAGTCTCTTATAGGCAGCATACAGATGGGTCTTTTTTTTTTATCCATTCAGTGGCTCTATGTCTTTTGATTGGTGCATTCAGATCATTTACGTTTAGGGTGATTATCAATAGGCACGTACTTATTCCCATTGCGGGCTTTAGAGTCATGATACCAATGGTTCAAGATTAACTTCCTTACTATCTAAGAGTATAACTTAACTCATTTAATATGCTATTACAAACACAGTCTAAAGGTTCTTTTATTCTCATCCTTTTTCTTCCTCCTCCATTCTCTATATATTTGGTATCATATTCTGTACTCTTTGTCTATCGTTGATTGACGTTGGGGATAGTTTATTTAATTTTACATTTGCTTAGTAATTAACTGTTCTACTTTCTTTACTGTGGTTTTATTACCTCTGGTGACAGCTATTAAACTTTAGGGCACTTCCATCTATAGCAGTCACTCCAAAATACACTGTAGAGATGGTTTGTGGGAGGTAAATTCTCTCAGCTTTTGCTTATCTGGAAATTATTCAAACCCTCCTTCAAATTTAAATGATAACCTTGCCAGATAAAGTAATCTTGGTTCAAGACCCTTGACGAGCCCCAAAGCAGCCAGTGGAGGGGTCTTGGGTCCTTCTGAGCTGGACTTCCAACACGGACAAGGTGTGGGAGGACCAGGTGACAAGGAGTCACACTGGTCTGGGTTTGAATCTGGCACTTTCAACCTGAACAATCTGCTTAAACTTTCTGAACCTTGGTTCCCTCACCTGTACGTGGAGATTATAAAGCCCACGTAAAAGGGTTTGTGAGGACACGTAAGCTGCCTGTCATATAGGAAGATACAGTGAATGGTATCTGTTACTTGTCTATCGCTGGTTGTTAGACAAGAAGCTTCTGTCTTCAAATAAGTCATTTCGGATGATTTCCCCTAGCAACACCCACTCCCAGAAAAAAAGAAAGAAATCACAGGAAGGGGTAGGTGGCCAGGGAGAGGATATATTGACATTGGGAAGGACTTTATGGGGCTGACAGGAGGGAAGGCAGACAAGCCAGGCCTCCTGTGATGTTGATGCTGTCACGAGGATGCAAGGCATTCCTGTTTGCCCTCTGGACTGGCTCTGCTCCCTGTTCCTCACTTTTTCCTGAGCCTCTGAGACCCTGGCTGGGGGCTCCTCCTTCCTGGAAAAACTCGCATGGTCAGCATAGGAAATGTGGTCTAGATTGGAGCTCGCCTTCTACAGAGCTGGCTAAATCACTCTGCCCGAGGGCAAAGAATGTTCTCCTTCTCTCTTTCACACACGCACACGCACACACAGGAAATACACCCTGCATACATTCCATGTGCTTCATATTCCTTGCTTCCCAGTCACCATCAAATAACAGCTAGTGACAGAAAAAGCAGGGATGCCCGACTACTTTTCCTTACTCTAATAAAGCTCAAAATTCCCTCCTAATCTGAGAGGCAGCACGAAACAAATCTATGGAAATTACGGCTCGGCTAGCTGTTGGAGGGAAAGAGACAAGCATTGTTATTCTTGTGTGAGTGTGTTTGCCATCACGATCAGCATTTACTCAGACCCAGGCAGATGTGCCCTCTGTGATGTATCACTAGGCATATGAAGGATAAATCATGTTGCTTGGTTTTGATTTTTATTGGCCCTTTATAAAAGATGCGCAAAATACATTCTGTTGAGATCTTACAACATAGGTCTGCTTATTTTACTAATTGCCAGAGTTTTCCCATTGTTATTTAAAAAGTAATGCAAGATCCACTCCGCTTATACCTATTTCCCTGCCTAACAGATCTAAACAGTAAACAATCATGAATAGTCATTCATGATGGGAAGTTCAGAGACAATATCTCAGTGTTCAGAAGACAGTAAGGAAGCCCATCTGATCTGAACCATTTTTCCTCTCAGGCATCATGAACAGGTCACTTTGCCAAAATATTTCTGTGTTGGTCAATCTAACTGCTGCTTCTTTTTTTTTTTAATTAAGGTATCATTGACTTACAATCTTATGAAGGTTTCACATGAGCAACATTGTGGTTTCGACGTTCACCCATATTATCGGGTCCCCCCAGGCACCCCATTGCAGTTGCTCTCTGTCAGCGTGCTGGGATGCAATAGAGTCATTGCTTGTCTTCTCTGTGCTGGACTGCCTTCCCCATGACCTACCTGTACTGTGTTTGCTAACTATAGTGCCCCTTAGTCCCCTTCTCCCTCCCTTCCCTCCTACCCTCCCCACCCCATTCCCTTTGGTAACCTCTGGTCCCTTCTTGGCATCTGTGAGTGTGTTGCTGCATTAACATCCTCTTCTAAAAAAGAAAAATGAGATGTGGTAGAAAACTTAAATGGCCGTGAGTAATTTATAAAATTGCAAATGAACATTACAGAGGATCCACTTCTAAAACCAACCGCGTTCCTTAGCATTAAAATTCTGCCCCAAGAGGTAACGTTTACCCTAAAATTTAAAATACCTTCAGTACTAAGGGCTCCAGGGCCAAAAATCTGCCACACACGTCTCTTGGGCAGATGTGTGTCACTTATGAAAGTACTGTACCAACCCCCCGGATAGAGAGCTCACGTCTTTTGTACTTGCTTGCTCCCTCACTGGATTTTCACAGATCTAGTAAAAATCTCGTGGACCTTAAGCGAGCACTGCTTGGACCTGAGTCTCCTTTCATATATTAAAACCAAAAGAGACCTGCTGTCTCTCCACACAGACCTGCATGCTTTACGTGAGCTGCACTGGTTATAGGCTATCGCGGAAGAGCTGGGAAAGGCTGAGGGTTCACCGTTTTGAGGTAAACCTGTCTAGTTTCATAATGATAAGAAAAAGAACTTAAATTGTTTAAAGGGAACATCTAAACAATTCCACAGGAGTGACAAAACACCTCAAGTAACGGAAGTGTAGCAATTTATTTTCTTAAATTGTTCTTTCCTGGTAGATAAGGTTTCGTAGGCGCTTTAAAGTGTGGAAGGTTATCTCTTTTCAGGAAAATGAAAACATACTGGGGTCAATTGATTTACTTAATTTTGTGTTTCCTATTAAAACGGCTAAGGAACTGGAGGCTGCTAAGTTAGTTCAAATTCTGTAACTGTCACCTGTCATCAGCCCCTAAACTCGCCTTGTTTCCTAATATTTACCTTTTAGAAATCATGCCCCAGTCATGTTGCTAGGATCCTGTAAAGCAGGGTCTAGAAACACGTTCACACGACATCCACAGGGACAAAAACACAGGGAGAGAGGGAGCCTCGGAGGCGGGGAGATGGCCGGGCCCTGATGGGCAGCAGTGGACATCCCTGAAGCAGAAGAAAATGTTAAATCAGGAGGTAGGGCCTCAGCCAGGATGGGTCCCAGCAGCTCTTCCCTGACTGGCCCTCATACACAGAGAGGGACCAGGGCTGGCCTGTGTTGTCACCCAAGTCGGCTGCAGGGCCAGGTGGGCCTAGAGTGTCCGAGCTTCTGGCTGGGATCGGCCTTTCCCTCCTGCCCGTGGGCCTGTACAGGTGACATCACTTCCTCCGTCAGAGCAGGGAGGGACAGCAGTGCTCTAGAGCCTGGCTGGCCTCCCCTCCCCCACCTAACTGACCTGCCCTATTATTAGGGGCTCTGTTGCCCTTAGCGACGGAACACTGCAGGGTCATGAGCAGTCCCCTCTGACCACAGACACTGGCACTCAGAGGCAGAGCTGTGGAGGCCCCGCAGCCATGGTGGGCCTGCTGTCTGCTGCCAGACTCAGGTGCCAATGGATCGTGCTGCGCCTGTTGGGGCATCTCGTGCTGATATATGAGAGCTGGGGATGCCTAGTACAACCCCTTGGAGTCCCCTGGGGGACCCTGGCATGTTGTGTGGGGCTGCTGCTTTTCAGAGTAAGCAGAAGATAGAATTCACAACACACCAAGGCTCAAGGCAGAAGCTGTGCTGCCTACCGTGAAGTACCTGGAAACCGTGGTGACACTGCAGAACGAACGACTCCAGCTGATGACACTGGCAGGCCACCTGCGGGGGAGGCCAGTCCTCCCACCCTACAAAGCCAGAGCTTGGCAACGGAGACCACACCCCTGAGGCTGTCCCTTCAAGACACTCTGGGCCTTCTGGCAAAGGGAGGGGAGAGTCAGCCTCCTACACTTCCCAAAGCCATTGATGAGACACCGACCCTCAGGGCATCACAGAAGGATGGAGAACGACTTGGAGAGAAAATGCTGGATGACTGGAATGGAAACACTGCTTTCCCAAAATGGGCAGACGTGCTCGTGCAGGACATGGCAAGATGGAGGCAGAAGCTGAAGGAAAAGGAGGAGGAGATGGAAGGACTGTTGTGGTTGAACACAGGTGTGGAGCAGGACCTGAAAGAGGGAGTCAGCCGGCTACTGTCAGTGGCTGAAACCCTGCTCCACACCGTCCTCGCACTTGTGCCCCTGAGACGTCTCCTGGATGGCGGGAGTCTGGAAGTCGAGCAAAAGCAGGAAGTGGGAAACTGCCAACACCCCATCCCCGGGTCAGAAGTGGCACTGAAGGCCAACATGCACGATGCTGACTCCCCTGTGTCCCCTCAAAGCCCTGAGAGAGCCAGATCATTGAGGGAACAAAAGCAAGTGAGTGAAGAGCTGAGAAAACAAACAGCTGCCCTCCAGGCAGAGGAAACATCTGTCAGGTGTGAAATCCTACAGCTGGAAAGTCAACTGCTTCAGCTGAAGCTCCAGAATCTGCTTGAACTACGCCAAGAATGTACCATGCAACTTGACAGCCAAATCGCTAAGGAGGAAAAGAGGTGTGCAGAAATGGAGAAGAAACTGACCAACTTGTGCAGAAAAAGGAACTTCGAGTTTCAGATTCTCCAGCTGCACAAGAAAGCTGAAGACATGGGCAAAGAATTGGAGAGAACCAGGTCCTTCTATCAAAGGGAGTTCCTCTTGCAGGAGAAAGGGGCTCAGGAAAGCTGGAAGGCAGGCATGCTGACTGAGAGAAACCTCAGGAAGCCACGAAGAGAAGGGACCACAGACCAATGCTGGCCAGCACCCAGGCCCACCTGCAGCCTTTCCCAAGGGGCCTTGTGCTCCTGTTGCTTCACCTGCAGCCCATGAAGGACACACCTTGTCCCAGGATCCCCTGGATCCTCTGGTCCCCCAGGAAGGAGGAGGGGGTCACCGTGAGGGCCTGGAGGCAGGGGTCACCTGCAGGTATGACTCAGCTCATGGCAGCTGGGGCCTGACCACCTACAGCCATGACCCAGCTCTGCAGCTGTTTCTGTCTTTAAACTAATTTTGATTTATCTCCTTTAGGTTTAGCTACTGTTATTTAACTGATACTGCAATTCCCTTATTCAAGTAAGCATAGCATTATAATTTTAATATTTTTCAAATAAAGTTTCATTTAATGTAATTGTTTGGGATACATTCTTTCACATCATAGGAATCTCTAAAATTAGAAGTATTGTATTTTGATTTACATAAAAGCTCCACTGTTCTTCAACTATCATTGGGAAAAAAAATAATGCAAGATGATAACTTCAAAAATTATCAAAAAATCAAACAACACAGCAGTGTGAGGGTGGACACATACAGAATGATAGTCCAGGGGAGAACCGCTCCCTCACATGCTACCTGTCCTGTCACATCCAAAAGCTGGGTGTGCCAATGGCAGAAACTTCTGTCCCAAAATGGACCAACCCGATTCCCTCTCCCTGGAAAGTAAAAGCATGAATGGAAAGTGACTGGAGCTGCTGAGGCATCTTCCACCTGCGCCTTGGAGAGAGGGCTCTCCTGCTTACCTTGCCGGGGCTGCTTGGTTCTGGTGCTTTCCAATGCCCAACTTGCAGTTCTCCCACTGAGACTGGGAGCTATCCCAGTATCCTCCTTTCAAATCCCAGTTTTGCTTCTCCACTTAGCCAGTAAGTTCCTGTTGCTTGCCACCAAACACCCCTCAACCGATTTAAGGGTAGTGAGTACAAATTTTACAGTCACACAAAGGCGGGGCTACCAAAGTGTCACATTCTTTATTAGTCCATATGTGACCTTAACTTTTAACTTGCGCCTCCACACACACTCAATACTTACACAACAAACTTCCCCCAAATGCTCTATGAGGGGTAAAGTAAAAATGTATACGATAAAAGTTAAACGTGCCTTCCTTATACAGATCCCTTCTTGACCGGAAAACCTTAGTGTGTAGCCTCCCAGACATGTCTCTATGCAGCTTGGTGTGTGATTTTTAATATTTATTGATTGCCTACTATATCCAGAAACTGTATTGGAACTTTCTACCTCCTCTTATTTTATTTAACCCCATAATCTGATTTAATTCTTACAATTCTCCCATGAGGCAAGCATTAATACCCTATTTTACAAACACGAAAAACAAGGTGAAAAGACTTCTATATAGTCCAGCTGCGTCACTGATCCTAAACAGTCATGCAGATCTGTTCTTGTCCTTAACTAAATGACCCCCAAGTGGGGAAAGACGACAAGGTCAAGCACTTTGATCTGTTGGCTTGGCTTTGTCCTCTGTGAGCAAGGATATCATTCATAGGAGCAGAGAAGCAAGAGAAACCTTCAGCTTCTTACCGTTTCCTCTTTGCTGTCTCAGAATTGTTTTATAATTTTAGTTCCCCCCCACCTCCAAAAAAAAAAGTCATTTAGAAAATAATCAATGGTCAGTGATTACTCCTGCTTCTCTCTCTGTTTAATAATAGAAACAGGCAAGCAAAAAAAAAGTTTGAAAAGAATCTTTTTCCCCTGAGCCTTCAGATCTTTCTTTCCCCCTCCTTTCTGTCATAGCTGCTAACTAGAGAAATAGGGCCGTTTAGTGGGAAAGGAGCTTTTGAACATTCGAGTTTGTAGGAATTATCCCTAGGTTCCTTCTTCTACCCTTCTTACTGGAGCCGTCTGTATACCAAGCATCCTCAGGTATAGGGGCTTTTCCCTGCTCACAATGATTATCGGCTACCAATGACTCAGATGCAACTTCTTCTTCCTTTCCACTCGTATACGTCACTTGCCCAAATAAGCATCGGAGGTCTCGACTCAAGGGGCTATTGGAGAGGGTGCTATGCTGCTGCAAGTATACGCCCACGTTGGGCCAGTGTACGCGCCTGTGCCATGCCACTCCCAGGCCTTTGGGTCCAGTCTCATACCCACCCTGCGATGCGATAGGTGGTTATTACCTTGGCCTGAGCTGTTCCGGTGATGGGCTCCATAGCCAGCATGGTGTGATACAGAGAAGCCATTTGCTCCTCTGTTAAGGGCTACCAGACCTCTGCTCCTTTCCATAATTGTGTCCAGAATCCAATAGGTTGGCACATCCATTCAAGCCGCTGCAAAGGCCCCATCCATAACCATCTCCGTTTACATGAACATCTAGCTCACAGGGTCTTGATGAATCCATTACACTCAAAGACTTTAACGGGCTTGACTGCTTGCTTAGTAGCAGTAAACACAGCTGCACAGGTCTCATCAGGGTTCCACCTGATGCACTTTTGTACCAGCTGGTGTAAGGTCTTGAGAGTTTGTGCCAAGTGCGGAGTAACCACCCTTCAGTAGCCTAAAACATCAAAAACTCTTGTACAACTGACAGCCACAGTGGTAGGGTTGATATCCTGCACCTTATCTATGACTACGTCTGAGATAACTTTAGTTTTACCCGAGCAGACAACCCCCAAGAACTTGAAAGACACACCAGGTCCCTGAACCATCCCTATCAAAATAGTGACAGCACTGTTCAACAAACTGGAACAAATAGTTCTAAAATTCACATGGAACCACAAAAGACCCTGAATAGCCAAAGCAATACTGAGAAGGAAGAATAAAGCAGAGAGCGATTACGCTCCCCAGTGTCAGGCTCTACTACAAAGCCACACTAATCAAGACGATTTGGTACTGGCACAAGAAAAGACCCATAGATCAATGGAACAGAATAGACGGTGCAGATATAAACCACACATACATAGCTAATTAATATATGATAAAGGAGCCATGGATATACAATGGGGAAGTGACAGCCTCTTCAACAGCTGGTGTTGACAAAATTTGACAGCTACATGTGATAGAAAGAAATGGGATTACTGTCTAACTCCATACACAAAAGTAAACTCGAAATGGATCAAAGACCTGAATGTAAGTCATGAAACCATAAAACTCTTACAAGTAAATCATAGGCAAATCTCTCTTGAATATAAACATGAGCAGTGTTTTCATGAACATGCCTCCTCAGGCAAGGGAAACAAAAGCAAAGATGAACAAGTGGGACTCTGTACAGGCAAGGACGCCATCAGTAGAAGAAAAAGGCATCTCTACAATATGGGAGAATACATTCATAAATGACACAGCCCATAAAGGGTTGACATCCAAAATATAAAGTGCCCACGCACCTCAACAACTGAAAAGCAAATAACCTGATTAAAAAATGGGCAGAGGATCTGAACAGACACTTCTCTAAAGAAGAAATTCAGATGGCCAACAGGCACATGAAAAGATGTTCCACATTGCTAATCGTCAGAGAAATGCAAATTAAAACCACTATGAGATATCACCTCACACCAGTGAAGATGGCCAACATCCAAAACACAAACAAAAACAAATGTTGGCGAGGATGTGGAGAAAGGGGAACCCTCCTACACTGCTGGGGGAATACAAATTAGTTCAAACATTGTGGAAAGCAGTATGGAGGATCCTCAAAAAACTCAAAATAGAAATACCATTTGACCCAGGAATCCCACTCCTAGGAATTTACCCTAAGAATGCAGCAGCCCAGTTTGAAAAAGACGTATGCACCCCTATGTTTATTGCAGCACTATTTAAAATAGCCAAGAAATGGAAGCAACCTCAGTGCCCATCAATAGATGAATGTATAAAGAAGATGTGGTACATACACACAATGGAATATTATTCAGCCATAAGAACAAAACAAATCCTACCATTTGCAACAACATGCATGTATCTGGAGGGTACTAGGCTCCATGAAATAAGCCTGGCGGAAAAACACAAGTATCAAATGATGTCACTCATGTGTGGAGTGTAAGAACAAAGAAAAAAACTGAAGGAACAAAACAACAGCAGATTCACAGAACCCAAGAATGGACTAACAGTTACAAAAGGGAAGGGACAGTGGAGGATAGGTGGGAAGGGAGGGACAAGGGGGAAAAAGGGGCATTATGATTAGCAGACATAATGTAGGGGGTAGCATGGGGAGGGCTGTACAACACAGAGAAGACAAGTAGTGATTCTATACCATCTTACAGCATTGACAGACAGTGACTGTAATGGCGTAGGTGGTGGAGACTTGATGATGGGGGGAGACTAGTAACCATGATGTGGCTCATGTAATTGTAGAGTAATGATAATAAAATAAAAAACAAATAAATAAATAATTACCTATTGATACGGAGATGGCCTACTTCTACTCTCCATCCCTTGGGAATACCTATTGATATGGAGATGCACTAACGCCATGTGAGAGATTCTGGAAATATTGCAATTTTACCAACAGCTCAATCCTCCAGAAATTTTGACTCACAATCTACTCGTGCCCCATCTTCCGCAAGGGCCCCCGTGGGAGAAAACTGGAGCACCGAAACCAGCGTATTAACATAAAATCATGACAGTCCTCAAGCCGAGGATTCAGCTAGGTTCAAACTCCCATGCAGATAAAGTCCATAGCTGGCCTGTTCCATAGGCAGTCAACAGCTGAACAGGTAGGGAGTACAGAGAAGTCATGACAGGGAAGCTGCAACAATGGGGGTGCATACCAGGCCACAAGAGCTGTAGAAGACAACAACTTGAAGGGCGATAAGATACCTGCCTTAATGGCAGCAGCATAGGCAAATCTTATCCCTCAGATAGAATGCATGCAAGAGAGTGGTTCTGTGACAGGACAGTGGCAGGAATCAGATCTCGTCCTGGTCTAGTATACCAGACTTTCACCCCCCTCCCTGGGGGAGTTACAGATGGGTCAGAAGATAGGGCTACAGGAGGTACATGCACTGGCCATAAAGATAAAAATAACTTCCCCATAAGATGGCCTTACCTCCCGGACGTTTTGGGTACACTACCGGGATCTTTAGAGGCCCACTCTGCTATTACTCCAGGAACACACAGGACGCCAGCTAACAAGCCTTTTCCCCAAGGTGCCAGACGGGCCAGTCATTGCTGGTCCAAGTGTTGAAATGTTCAGGACCATGTCCACTCAACAGTGTCTCGGGGTATAACACAGTTGGGCTGGCAGCAGGAGGTTGGTCTGCTGGCCACATCCTGGCTTCAATAACTCCTCTTTGCTTTGCACACACAGTTGTAGAGGAGAGGCAGCAATATGTGTGTTTGCCTGTCGACAGGGCTCAAGGCTCCTTTTTGGGACTTCTCATTCAAATGCTGTAACCACGGTCCATAAGCTAACTGACCAGCCTAGTAGACTGTTGGTGTCCAACTTCAGGCCAGTTTTCAACAAACCATTGTATGTCTCTATCATGCCTGCCCTGGTAAGTTATATGGTACATGAAATTTCCACTGTATTCCTAATTGCTGCACCCATCCTTGGAACGAACGTATGCACCCCTATGTTTATCGCAGCACTATTTACAATAGCCCAGAAATGGAAGCAACCTCAGTGTCCATCAGTAGATGAATGGATAAAGAAGATGTGGTACATATACACAGTGGAATATTATTCAGCCATAAGAAGAAAACAAATCCTACCATTTGCAACAACATGGATGGAGGCAGAGGGTATTATGCTCAGTCAAATAAGCCAGGCGGAGAAAGACAAGTATCAAATGATTTCACTCATCTGTCTGTGCTGTTTCCCCGTCTCTGAGACCAGGTAACAACTCCACAAAGGCACCTGCCGCCCAGCTCGCCGCCAGCTCCAGGTGTCCCATGGCTGCAAGTAGGTGCCCGCTCGTACCCGGAGTCCCCGGCCGCGCCGCCAGCTCCCAACAGAACGTGGACGGCACTCCCGGCGCACGCCTCGCCGTGGCCAGCCGGGACGCGAGGAGCGGGGCCGCTGAAGGCCCCGCGCTCCCGTCTCGCCGCCCCCCATTCTATGCGGGCGGGCGCGCCTCGCCAGCCGATCCCAACTTCATCGCCGCTGGCCCAGCCCGGTCCGCCCGCGGCGCGTTCCTCCGGGACTCGCGCGCGCAGACATGCAGCCCGCAGCCCGGCCTGGCCCGGCCCGGCAAGGGACTAAAAAGTGGGGAAACCCGCGCCACCCGGACCAGAAAACTGGCCGCCCGCCCAGCGTCGGGGATGCGGTGGCGGCGCACCGTCCCGGGGGGCGGCCGCGGCGGCAGGAGCGGCCAGCCGGAGAGAGACCGGGTCAGAGACTCCACGGGTCAGGGAGAGTGCAGCGGCCGCGGCGCGGGTCCGGCAGCGGAGCGGGGCAAAGAAAGCTCCGTCCACTTGGCCGTCGCTGCGCCGGCAGCCCCGGCTGCCTGCTCCCCCTGACCCCGCCGCTCCGCAGTCCCCTCCGCGAATCACCGTTGCTGCACCGCCGGCTCGTCGGCTTTCCGCGCTCACACCTGCGGCCATCCATCCGCTCCTCCTGCGGCTGTGCGAATGTTCGAGCCACGTCCTGCGCGTCCTGCGCCTTTCCGCACCGCACCTGCTTTACGACACTCGCGGCGTCACGACCTCACCTTCCTCAGAACAGGAGCCGCTCGCTCTACGGCGGGAACCTTGTGCTAGAGAGACGACGCGGCTTCAGGCGGCGAGGGAAACCTTTCCCCCAGGGGTAGTGGGAAGGGGAGGGGACCGCTGGGAGACTTCAGCGGAAACTATCAAATACTACTGAGAAAGGGTGGGTAGGGAGTGAGGGGGAATGGGATGAAACGGCATCATGATAAGCACACGTAACGTAGCGGGGTCACGGACGGCAGTACAGCACAGAGAAGGCAAGTAGAACTCTATAGCATCTTACCATACGGATGGACAGCGACTGCAATGGCGAGCAGGGGGACATGGTAATATGGGTGAATGGAGTGACCACAATGGTGCTCATGGGAATCCTTCATAACATTGTATATCAATCACACCTTAATAAAAAATCAATAAAAACATTACTGAGAAAAATTGAACAGGACTTGAATAAATAGACTTGACGTGTGCACGTATTCAAAGATTTAGTTGGATGACGGTTCTTCCTATATCGGCTGTAGATTCAACATAATCCCCATCATAATCCCACAGGCACTCCTTCCGGGTTCTGCTGAGGTGTTCAAAGGTCAATGGCAAGCCCCACCTACAGGCTACAGCCCACATTGTCTCTTGCAATGTGTGCAATAAACGCCAACATAAACCATTGGCCTACAACACAGGCAGGCTTTCCTTCCAGCTAAGACTGTAGCAGCCCAGTTTGAAAAAGACATATGCACCCCTATGTTTATCGCAGCACTATTTACAATAGCCCAGAAATGGAAGCAACCTCAGTGTCCATCAGAAGATGAATGGATAAAGAAGAGGTGGTACATATACACAATGGAATATTATTCAGCCATAAGAAGAAAACAAATCCTACCATTTGCAACAACATGGATGGAGCTAGACGGTATTATGCTCAGTGAAATAAGCAAGGCAGTGAAAGACAAGTACCAAATGATTTCACTCATCTGTGTAGTATAAGAACAAAGAAAAAACTGAACGAAGAGATCAGAAGAAGACTAACAGAACCCAAGAATGGACTAACAGTTACCAAAGGGAAAGGGACTGGGGAGGATGGGTGGGGAGGGTGGGACAAGGAGGAAAAAGGGCCATTACAATGAGCACACATAATGTAGTGGGGGTGTGGGTGAGGTGGGGGGATACAGGGAAGGCAGTGTAACACAGAGAAGACAAGTAGTGATTTTATAACATCTTTCTACGCTGATGGACAGTGACTGCAATGCAGTATGTGGTGGGGAATTGATAATAGGGGGAGTCTAGTAACCACGATGTTCCTCATGTAATTGAATATGAATAAAAGCAAAGAAAAAAATGTACCAGTCTTTCAGGGTGTTGGTTTGCCAGACAGGCAGATGAAACCAGATTCACCTGCTCTCTAAAACATGGGAGACCCAAACTCAGGAACACTTTAGAATCCATCACTAGAAGAAGTCCATTTATAATTCATAGAACTGAAATATACAGATTCACAGATAATAGCTAAGTGGAGAGACACCTAGAGAATTTCCCTAGTAAAGATGCAACTATGTGTCATGTGCAGCTTGGTTTGGCTTACAGAAAGAAAAATCACAGGATTCAAATCACTCCACTGCAATCAAGAGAGCCATGCCTGAACTGCATTGGTAATAACCACAAGCCACTGGGTATTTTTCTAAACCCAGTTGGAATAGCTTATCCCTGTCAGGTCTCTCCCTTGGATGGAAATGGTAATGATGTGTCATTTTCCACTACGTTTTTTTTTTAAGTTTGAACATCTTTCCCCAGGTATAGATGCAGCCGCCAATATTTATATTAGGATGTACATTATAGTCTAAGCCAGACAGTATAACACAGTGGGTAAGATCATAAGCTCTGGGGTCTTCCAGCCAGGGCACAAATCCTGGCTCTACCACTTACTGGTTATATGACCTTGGGGCAAGTTACTTCACTTCTCTGTGCCTCAGTTCCTCCATCTGTGATATGAGGATAATAATTGCACATACTTCATTGGATTATTGTGAGATTTAATTTCTTTGAATACACTGATGCATCTCAGTTCTCAAATTCCAGTGATATAGCAAAGGTCTCAGATGGTTTATCTTTAGAAGTGGACCCATTACTATTTCAGGAGAGGGAGAGGCCGGCACTGGGAAATGAGCAAAGGTGGCTTTGAACCAAGTATAAGCATCACACACTCTCCTCTGGTACCAATTACTGTGATAAATTGAAGGTGACAAGTTATTTTATGACACAAATGCAAATCAGCATTCACTTCACTGTTATTTTCCAATGCCCTGGCACTTTAATGGTCCCCATAAGTTTGCTTCACTTGCAAGCAAGTATCAGTATGTTCACAGTCAGCCGGAGAATTTATTTTTAGGTGGGGAGTACAATGAACTGAGCCCCCCGGCTGACTTAGAAAAACAATCACATCCCCATCCACAAATTATTCACAACGCTACTTAGCATTTGAGCCTTTGTTGGTGAAATAACACAATAAATAGAGAGATTTGTCAAAAGGACTCATTTCTGCCTGCCAGACTAGACTCTCTAAATATTAGGCATTCACACATTTGTGGGTGTGGATGTCTTTATATGTGTTTATTAGAAAAACAAAAACATGTCCCAAAATGTAACACTCCCTTCAAGAGACAAGGGGTTGAGACCTCTATTCCTGGACCCAATGCTGTGGCAATGAGGAAGGCTTCCTGTCTGTTGGGCCATAAAGCTTCTATGTACCTGAGATTCTAACACCAAATACCAGTGAGTCAACATGAAAGGAGACAAGGAGAGAACCACACTATTGGCTTTCCACCATTGAAGCTGATATCTTGTCCTGCCAGTTCCACAGCCAGTCTTCCCTTCTCTTTTGAGGTTGATGGGGGTGGGGGTGGAGGGGGGAGGACAGAAAGCATTAAAAAAAGAAAGAAAGAAAAGAAAACCAAAGAGCTAGGCAGCATTGTCACTACAAACAGGACTACACGCCCCCCCCTGCGGCTCTTGGGCATGTTGGCAGTAACAGACAGTGAAAGCTGTACAGTACACTGTCTAATTAATTTAAAATACAACTTCAGAGGGACAACCTCTAAGTGTTAAAAGCACTTTTATTAGAGCATAAAGACAATCACAGAATTAAGTCATTAAGAGTCATGATAAGGAAACCGGGCCCAAGATGAAACATGATCCCCAATGTCAACCTTTCTCTGCTGAGGAGCTCATGGCCATAGTCATTCATTCGTTTATTAACGAGATATTTAGTGAGCACCTACTACCCTGCTCCTGCCACCGAAAAGTCCTACATTGTCAGATAGGCGGCTTTAAATTTTTTCTGCTTCATCCAGAGAATTGCTCTTTGTGTGCATGAATGTGTTTGTGCATGTGTGTGTGTGTGTGTGTGTGTGTGTGTGTGTGTGTGTGTGTATGCAGTTTACATTCTGAGATGCAATCAGCATGCAAGGACAGGGAAGAAGGCTGAGGGAAACGGGCCGTGAGAGGCATTTCTCATACATGACGTAGAGCAAGGAGTCTTTCTCTCAATTACCGACACCTTTCCTTAAGTGCATTGCATTAGGCGTTCCATCTGACAAGTTGCCATTTGGAGACACAACCTCACCCCCTCCCCTATCCTCCAACCTGAAACCTGACATTGCTTCACATCAAATGTTTAATTTCCCATTCTTTGAAATAAAATGGTATGTAAAGAATGCGTTGTCATGGATGCAAAATCCAGTGATGCATGTAGACAGAGTTCCTGAGCCAGTAACTTTGGCTCTGCCCAGGTTGCAAGGCACTGTATGAGGCCAAGGAAGAAGGGACCCTCCCAGAAGACATGGTCAGTGGAAATGTCTTCGGCTGCAGCCAGGCGCTCCTTTATGTGCCAGCACCAAATTCTGCTGCCTGGAGAGAAGGTGACTGCTCCATTCTTTCTTCATTTGCTTATCAAGAAAGTCATTTTCTTCTCCATGGACTGTTCCCAGAGTTCAAGTCCTTGGCCGGAAGCTTCTGTGAAAAGTTCCTAAGCAGTGCTGTTGTGGTTTCTGAAGGGTGGCACCACAGAAGCTGGACTTGCGCTCAACACTTAAACATAGGCAATATCTCCTAAAGCCTGATATGCCTTTGCTTCCACCCCTAGCATATACCCAGTAGAAATGCATACATACCTTCACAAAAGGCAAGCACTAGAATTTTGACAGCAACCCTATTCACAGTAGCCCTGAACTGGAGATTGCCCCAAACTGCCCAATGTAACAGTGGAATGTCAGTACAGTGGCCTCCTGAAGAGCAACATGCATGAACGAAATGTAACTACACACACAGGGATGAGTTTCACAAGCAATGCTCCAGCCAAACCCCAAAGAGGATCTAGTGTATGATTCTATTGCTACACAGCTTCAAAGTAGACAGAACTCCTCTGTGGGAGAGCAGCCAGGAAGGGGACTGCCTTCAGGGAAAAAGGAAGGAGAAAATACAAAGAGGAGTTTCTGGGAGAACCAGCAATGCTTCATTTCCTGACTAGGGGGTGGTTTGGTCTGCCATTTTGTTTGTGTGATATAGTTCACAAAAGTAAAAAGTGAAGAAAATAAACCCTGAATGTTGGCCTTGGGGCAAGCAAGGGTAAAGAACTCTCTTGGTACTGTCTGATTCTGCAGTTTCCTCAGTTATTTTGGGGAAGCCGAGAGGCCAATCAGGTATAGCAGAGTCAAGGCAAGCCTTTCAGCTCCCACCCAGAGGCTCCTCAGTCCTGGCCCTGAGGCAACCTATAGAATTGCCTCAGTTTCCCTAAGGTACACATTCTTTTGGAAGAGAAGAATTCATAACAGCCAATGGTTATTAACTTTTTTCCTACCATGTTTTAAATCAGTTATAAGAGGCAGTTCCCCCCAACACAAACACACATTTTTACATCTTTGAAATGGGCATATGCCTAACTGTTGATGACAAGAAGGTATTGTGTTGGTGTAATTGGTAGCGTCTTTCCTTTTCTCATGGTACATAAAATAATAGTGCACCTTAGATTTGATCTAGTACAGAACATCTCTTGAACAGTGAGATGTTTCGCGTTATGTTCTCTCTGGATCACAAAGGAGAAGCTAACACTGGATTTCCTTTCCTACATGGTTTCAGGTGCACGACGGTCAGTGAGACGCCCTTCAGGAGTCACTTGGAAGGCAGCCGGGGAGAAGCCATTTTTTTCCTGAGGTAGTTGCAAGCAAATTCGCGGGCAGATGGAGATGGGCAACCGCAGACCTTCCTCTGGTGCAGCAGGACCAGACAGTTAGAGGCTGCAAAGGGAAGGAAAAAGTTTTCCTCCATCCTCTTACGGTTCCTGGTTGGGACTGAAAGTTAAACTGACAAAGGCAGGTGCACACATTTTATTGAGTTTTTACATGTACATGGGGGTCTTCTAAAAGAAGAACTTGAAGAAGTGACCAGAACAGGAAGCTTTATTTTTTGTATTTTTTTATTAAGGTATCATTTATATAGTCTTATGAAGGTTGAACATGAAAAACATTGTGGTTACTACATTCACCCACATTATCAAGTCCCCCCCATACTCCATTGAAGTCACTGTCCATCAGTGTAGTAAGATGCAACAGTCACTACCTGTCTTCTCTGTGCTACACTGTCTTCCCTGTGACACCCACAGACACCATGTGTACCAATCATAATACACCTCAATCTCCTTCTCCCTCCCTCCCCACGTGCCTTCCCACCCCTCCAGTTTGATAACCCCTAGTCCCTTCTTGGAGTCTATGAGTCTGCTGCTGTTTTGTTCCTTCAGTTTTGCTTCATTGTTATACTCCAAAAATGAGAGAAATTATTTGGTATTTATCTTTCTCTGACTGGCTTATTTCACTGAGCATAATACCCTCTAGCTCCATTCATGTTGTTGCAAATGGTAGGATTTGTTTTCTTCTTATGGCTGGATAATATTCCATTGTGTATGTGTATCACATCTTCTTTATCCATTCATCTACTGATGGATACCTAGGTTGCTTCCATATCTTGCCTATTGTAAATAGTGCTGTGATAAACATAGGGGTGCATATGTCTTTTTGATTGTGAGAACTTGTTTTCTTTGGGTAAATTCCTAGAGTGGAATTCCCAGGTCAAATGGTATTTCTATTTTGAGTTTTTTGAGGAACCTCCATACTGCTTTCCACAATGGTTGAACTACTTTACATTCCCTCCAGCAGTGTAGGAGGGTTGTCGTTTCTCCGCATCTTTGCCAGCATTTGTTGTTCCTAGTCTTTCAAAGTTGTCCATCCTAACTGGAGTGAGGTGATATCTCATTGTGGTTTTATTTTGCATTTCCCTGATTATTAGCGAGGTAGAGCATCTTTTCATGTGCCTGTTGGCCATTTGAATTTCTTCTTTGGAGAAGTGTCTGTTTATATCCTCTGCCCATTTTTTAATAGAGTTATCTACTTTTTGAGTGTTGAGGGGTGTGAGTTTTTTACACATTTTGGATGTTAATCGCTTGTCGGATATGTCGTTTGCAAATATATTCTCTCATTCTGTTGAATGCCTTTTTATTCTACTGGTGGTGTCCTTTGCTGTACAGATGCTTTTCAGTTTGCTATAGTCCCATTTGTTCATTTTTTCTTTTTCTTCCCTTGCCTGAGGAGACGCGTTCAGGAAAAAGTTGCTCACGTTTAAATTCAAGAGATTTTAGCTATGTTTTCTTCTAAGACTTTAATGGTTTCATGACTTACATTCAGGTCTTTGATCCATTTCAAGTTTACTTTTGTGTATGGAGTTATGCAATAATCCAGTTTCATTCTTTTACATGTAGCTGTCCAGTTTTACCAACACCAGTTGTTGAAGAGGCTGTCATTTCCACATTGTATATGCATGGGTCCTTTATCATATATTAATTGACCATATATGCTTGCGTTAATATCTGTGCTCTCTAGTCTGGTCCACTGGTCTATTGGTTTGTTTTTGTGCCAGTACCAAATTGTCTTGATTACTGTGGCTTTGTAGTGGAGCTTGAAATCGGGGAGCATAATCCCCCCAGCTTTATTCTTCCTTCTCAGGATTGTTTTGGCTATTCAGGGTCTTTTGTGGTTCCATATGGATTTTAGAACTATTTGATCTAGCTTGGTGAAGATTGCCATTGTTATTTTGATAGGGATTGCATTGAATGTGTAGATTGTTTCAGGAGGATGGCCATTTTGAGAATATTAATTCTTCCTATCTATGAGCACAGGGCGTATTTCTGTTTACTGGTGTCTTCTATAATTTCTCTCATGAGTGTCTTATACTTTTCAGGGTACAGATCTTTCAGCTCCTTGATCAGGTTTATTCCTGGGTATTTTATTCTTTTTGGTGTAATTGTAAATGGAATTGTTTTCCTGATTACTCTTTCTGCTAGTTTATCATTAGGATATAGGAATGCAACAGATTTCAGTGTATCGATTTTGTATCCTGCAACTTTGCTGAATTCAGTTATTACTTCTTGTACTTTTGGGGTGGATTCTTTAGGGTTTTTTATGTACAATATCATGTCATCTGCAAACAGTGACAGTATAACTTCTTCTCTGCCAATCTGGACACTTTTATTTCTTTGTGTTGTCTGATTGCTGTGGCTAGGACCTCCAGAACCATGTTCAGTAAAAGTGGTGAGAGTTGGCATCCTTATTTTGTTTCCAATAATAAAGAAAAATCTTTCACCTTCTCGCAGTTAAGTATGATGTTGGCTGTGGGTTTGTCATATACTGCCTTTATTAGGTTGAGGTACTTGCCCTCTATACCCATTTTGTTGAGAGTTTTTATCATGAATGGATGTTGAATTTCATCAAATGCTTTTTAAGCATCTATTCAGATGATCATGTGATTTGTGTTTTTCTTTTTGTATGATGTTGATGGATTTTAGAATATTGTACCATCCTTGCATCCCTGGAATAAATCCCACTTGATCATGAAGGATGATCTTTTTTATATATTTTTCAATTCAGTCTGCTAATATTATGTTGAGTATTTTTGCATGTATGTTCATCATTGTTATTGGTCTATAATTTTTTTGTGTGTGTTGTTTTTGTCCGGTTTTGATATTAGAGTGATGCTGGCCTCATAGACTGAGTTTGGAAATATACCCTACTCTTCTACTTTTTGGAAAAGTTTAAGGAGGATGGGTATTAGGTCTTCACTAAATGTTTGATAAAATTCAGTGGTGAAGCCCTCTGGTACAGGGGTTTTGTTCTTAGGCGGTTTTTTGATTACAAATTCAATTTTGTTGTTGGTAAGTGTTCTGCTCAGATTTTCTGTTTCTTTCTTGGTCAGCCTTGGAAGGTTGTATTTTTCTAGAAAGTTGTCCATTTCTTCTACTTTGTTACCATATACTTTTTCATAGTATTCTCTAATAATTCTTTGTATTTCTGTGTTGTCTGTCATGATATTTCCTTTCTCATTTGGGATTCTGTTTATGTGTATAGACTCTCTTTTTTTCTTCATAAGTCTGACTAGGGGTTTATCCATTTTGTTTGTTTTCTCAAAGAACCACCTCCTGGTTTCATTGATTTTTTCTGTTGTTTTATTCTTCTCAATTTTCTTTTTTTCTGCTCTAATCTTTATTATGTACGCACTTCTACTGACCTTGAGCCTCATTTGTTCTTATTTTGCTGGTTTCATTAATTGTGAGTTTAGAAGTTTCATTTGGGATTGTTCTTCTTTCTTGATGTAAGCCTGTATTGCAATATATTTCCCTCTTATAACATTGTTTGCTGTGTCCCACAGATTTGAGGGATTTGTTGTTTTCCTTTGTCTCCATATATTGCTTGATGTCTGTTTTTATTTGGTCATTGATCCATTGATTTTTTAGGAACATGTTGTTAAGCCTTCAGGTATTTGTAGGCTTTATTGCTTTCTTTACATAATTAATTTCTAGGTTCATACCTTTGTGGTCTGATAAACTGGTTCGTACAATTGAAATCCTTCTGAATTTGCTCTGGCTCTTTTTGTGGCCTAGTATGTGATCTACTCTGGAAAATGTTCCATGTGCACGTGAGAAGAATGTTTATCCTGCTGCTTTTGGGTGGAGTTTTCTGTACATGTCTGTTAGGTCCATCTGTTCTCAAGTGTTGTTCCGTGACTCCTTTTTATTTTCTGTCTGGTTGATCTGTCCTTTGGAGTGAGTGGTGTGTTGAAGTCTCCTAAAATGAATGCATTGCATTCTATTTCCCCCTTTAATTCTGTTGGCATTTGTTTCACCTATGTATTTGCTCCTGGGTTGTGTACATTGATATGTATAATGGTTGTATCCTCTTATTGGACTGACCCCTTTATCATTGTGTAATGTCCTTCTGTGTTTCATTACTTTTTTTTTTGAAGTCTATTTTGTCTGATACAATTACTGCTACTCCAGGTTTTTTCTCCCTATTTGTTGCATGAAATATCTTTTTCCATCCCTTCACTTATAGTCTGTGTATGTCTTTGGGTTTGAAGTGAGTCTCTTGTAGGCAGAATATAGATGGGTCTTGTTTTTATCCATTCAGTGACTCTGTGTATTTTGATTGGTGCATTCAGACCATTTACATTTAGGGTGATTATTAATAGGTAGGTACTTACTGCCATTTCAAGCTTTAGATTCCTGGTTACCAAAGATTCTAGGGTAACTTCCTTACTATATAGCAGTCTAACTCAGGTCACTTAGTATGCTATTATAAAGACAATCTAAAGGTACTTTTTTCTTCTGTCCTCCTTTTTTTTCCACCTCCATTCTTTATATATTGGGTATCATATTCTGTACTTTTTACCTATCCCTTGACTGACTTTGGGGGTAGTTGATTTGATTTTGCATCTGCTTAGTAATTAATTGTTTATTGTTGTTTTATTTCCTCTGGTGACAACTATTTACCCTTAGGAACACTTCCATCTATAGCAGTCCCTCTAAAATATACTGTAGAGATGGTTTGCGGGAGGTAAATTCTCTCAGCTTTTGCTTATCTGGAAGTTGTTTAATCCTTGCTACAAACTGAATCATAATCTTGCCAGGTCCAGTATGCTTGGTTCAAGTCCCTTCTGCTTCATTGTGTTAAATATATCATGCTATTTCCTTCTGGCTTGTAACCTTTTGTTGAGAAGTCTGATGATAGACTAATGGGTTTTCCTTTGTATGTGATCTTTTTTCTCTCTCTGGCTGCTTTTAATACTCTGTCTTTATCCTAAATCTTTGCCATTTTAATCATTATATATCTTGGTGTTGTTTTCCTTAGGTCTCTTGTGTTGGGAGATCTGTGCACCTCCATGGCCTGAGAGACTATCTCTTTCCCCAGATTGGGGAAATTTTCAGCAATTACCTGCTCCAAGACACTTTCCTTTTTTCTCTCTTCTTCCTCTTCTGGTACCCCTATAAGGCGAATATTGTTCCATTTGGATTGGTCATACAGTTCTCTCAATATTCTTTCATTCCTACAGATCGTTTTTTCTCTCTGTGCCTCAGCTTCTTTGTATTCCTGTTCTCTAATTTCCATTTCATTTATTGTCTCCTCTACTTCCTCTAATCTGCTTTTAAATCCTTCCATTGTATGTTTCATTTCAGATACTGTATTTTTCAACATTTGTATCTCATTCCTGAATTTCTCCCTGCGTTCTTGAATATTTTTCTGTAGCTCCAAGAGCATTTTTATGATTTTTATTTTGAAATTTCTTTCAGGAATATTGATGAGTTCAGTTTCACTTGACCCTCTTTCTGGTGTTTATGGAACTTTGGTTTGAAACAAGTTCCTTTGACATTTCATACTTGTAGGTGGCGCCCTCTAGTACTCAGAAGCTGTACTCTCTGGAGTTGTTCAGCCCCTGGAGCGATGGTGGGGGGTCGCAAGCGAGTGGCACTGGTCCTTTTGGGAGGAAAGAGGTCTTTCCTGATCACCGGCTGCTGTGCCTGTTTCTACTGCCAGGGCCAGTGGGTCGAGTGCGCAGGGAGAAGCCTCTGTCCTTTGCACTTGAAGCCTCTATGCTTTGCACTTGTAGCTCCCATAGACAGGGCTATCCTCTGGCTTTCCTGGCACAATGGTGGGGCAGCCGGTTTGTGTGCTGGTGCCGACTGCGAGGAAGGGGCAAAAGGCTGCATAATAGCATTGAAGGGCCTCGTAGCTGTTTTGTCAGCCAGGGGGATGGAACATCTGAAGCTTCTGAAAGTTCCTAACCTCCTGGGCAGTGTGTGCCTGGACAATTCTGTCCACCTGTCCTTTCTCCTGAGCAGCAAGCTCTGTGCAATCCTTGCCCCTTTAGCAATCCTTTCGCTGTTAGGAAGTCTCTCAGACTGTCCATCTTTCCATCGTCCCAGAGTGGCCGGATGTGGATCCCTGTTTTCCACAAGCGGCTGGAATCTCAGTCTCTCCAAGTATTCCACCTGTCTTAGCTTTCCAACCCCACTAATCTCCAGAGCACCACATAATGTAGGTTCGTGCTCCCAGAGCAGATCTCTAGGGATGGGTATTCAGCAGTCCTAGGCTTCCAGCCGCTCCCCACTCCATTTCTCTTCCTCCCTCCAGTGAGCTGGGCTGGGGGAAGGTCTTGCAACTCTCAGGATAATGGCTTTGGTACTTTACCCTTTTCCTTGGGGTCTGCTAGTTTCCTCAGGTGTAGACAGTCTGCTGCAGCCTTCTTTCCTGTTGTTCTTTCAGGATTTGAAGTATATGCTATATTTTCATATTATATGTGGTTTTGGGAGGAGGTTTCTGTCTCTTCTCTTACACCATCCTTAATTCTCCAGAACAGGAAGCTTTTATAGTTTTTAGACAAAGAAACAACCCACTTGTGAAGAACTGACAAAACAAAGGGGTTTGTGCTCACAATAGTAAATGGTGAAGAAGTAACTAGAAACATAAGGGTGAGTTTATCAAGGCTTGTTTGTACAGATATCTCAGCCCCGAACTCCTATCTCTGCTGATAAGAATATCTTCCTTCCTCCTGGTACAGGGAAGGTACTTTGCACATGGGAGTTTTATGATCCTTTTGAGGGAAGAAGGGTAGGGACAGGTCAGGTGACCTCCGTGTTTTGCTGTTTTCTCAAATTCCTTCAGCTTAAATATTCAGTGTGTCAAGGTGCCATATTTGGGGTAATGTGTCCTGAACCCCGTCATTTGCTTCTCTGACCTTTGCTTCACCATCTTCTCTCTCATCACCTCAATTTTATAAAACCCTAAATGCCTGTATTATAACCCTTCTGTCTAGGGATATATTGAGTGAACTTTGTTTTCCTGACTGAACCCTGGTTAGGTAGGATAATAAAAAGAAACACACACACACACGCACACACACACACACACATACAGAATTCTGTCATTCTGGCCTCATGTCTAGACTTTTATCAGTGCAATGAGGCTGCTCCTAATCCCTGGGCCTCACCTGAGGAACTGGCTTGCACAGTGGGCTGCACAACCTCTATGACCCCGCTTCAAGCTCTTTTTCTGACCTCACCAATCACCCCTGCCCTCTGAGCTTCACCCAAAACGCGTCATTTTGGCTCTCAGTTCTTTGACATGCCCCATTCTACATGGACTCTGAGACTTACACTAGGTCTTACCCTTCCCGGGAGCCTCTTATACTCCGTGCCCTACCCCTCGATTAGCTAATATTCCTCCATAAGGCATTAAGTAGTCACTTCTTCAGGGAGGCTTCCAGTCTGGTGCGAGGCAGGCATCACAACCAATAGGTAAGAAAGGGGAGGGAGAGTGGCAGTGGATGTATGTAGCACAAAGCCTACTGTATTCTGGGAATGAGGAAATGTCTCCTGGTTTTTTGCAAACGTAAAGCCCAACGAGAGTGCTACAGTATCTCTAGCTCCTAGCACCCTCCCAGGGCCATGGAAGACACTCAATAAATATTTATTTGTATTCAGTCTCCCCCTTTATGGGTAAATAATACGGAAAAAAAATGTCGCCCAGACAGATGGGACTCAGTTTTGCCACAGGTGGAATTGACAGGAGAGCAGAAGGGAGAATTCATATATATTGGGCACTTTCTGTGCATTCGGCATGATGCCAAGCACTTTGCCTACATTATCATCATTTAATCCTTGTGAGAACAGTAAGGGATAGATGCTATTAATATAATCATTTTACAAATGAGGGAACTGAGGCTCAAGGGGGTTCAGTAACTTGGCCAAGGTCATAGCATAGTCTCAAGTCTCAATTCCTTGTCTTCTCTTTCCTCTGTAATAGTTCATGATGTCTTATGTCCCTTACACAGCTGGCAAAAATGTCTCAGATATGGCAACTGTTAATTTCCATCATAATTATGTGAGGTTGTTTTGAATGTGTCCTGATATTCTATTTTGTCACTTTAGCAAGGGCATGCTTGCCTTTCTACATCGCTTATCTACGGAGGCTTAGTCTTGACCTCTAACCTCCTCCGACTCTTTGAAATTGCTTCATTTCTCTCCCTTCAAAGGAAACCAGAGGCACCACAACAATTTCCTTCCAAATCCCTCTTTTCTAAGTCTGCTTTGAGATGATTGGTTCTCATAGAGACGCCGTACCCCCATTCTTAACTAGCCTCCAGGGTGCCATGGCCAGCTGGCAGGTGGGTGTTCGGCAGTGTAGGGTCACAGTCAAGTGTATGTATGGGCTCTGGAGTCAAAATATCAGTTCAAATCCTGGCTCTACCATTGATTGTGTGAACTTGGGTAAGTGACTCTCTATGCCTCAGTTTCCTTCCCTGTTAAATGCACAGGATATGTGCAAGGAATGTTGAGGGAACTAAATGATGTAAGAAATGCCTGGTGCCTAGAGCAGCACCCGGCCCATAGTAAATGCTTGATAAATGTGAGTGTTTATCATCATAGAGGCCTCATGCATAAGAACTTCAGACAGAGCAGGCACGGCTTTATCCCCCGTCTAAATCACAGCCCCAGACCTCCTCTCTGTGTTTTGTTTTCCTTGTCTCAGCAGACTACAGCTAAGTACCCCTAGGCCGCCACGCAGTGAACTCAAAAAGGCCTGGCTCCTAGGGGAAGAATACCCAAGCCCTGGTGGTGTGCCCATTCTCTCCTTGGTGAGTTCTCGCCGCCGGCAGCACTATGGTCGCCCTCATTCCTCACCAGTGCTCCTGTGGCAAAGAAATCCACTCCCCTTTCTCCCTGAATCACAGCTTTAATAAAGCTATTGTATTTGACCACAGGCTTAGGAAACAGTAATATAACGTAATAAGAGAAGACCGTTAAAGTTCTATAACGCGAGCTTTCAGCTCCTTCATTTCCCGGGTCCTGGAGCCTTAGATAAGGGATAAACATTTTGTACTCAAAATCTAAATAACAACAAACCATACTTTTCATTTCATTTCAAGTATTTTTCCAGTTAAGTATGTGGTGTTTTCTAATTTCCTGTGTAGATCAGATGGACTATAATAGTTTGGTTGTTTTGGTTTTTTGGTTTTAAGTTTTCCGGGCACTTTTCTGACTACAATTCCATCACATGTCTTTGGTAAGGTTGTCAGAGAAATGAGCCAAGAACGATTTAAATTCTGGAGACCGATTTGTAAGAGAACAAGAACAAATGAGTACCAGGAGGTAAAAGCATTTATTGAAGGGATACCTGGGTAATAAGCAGCTCAGAAAGGCTGAGAAAAAGCGGACATTAACTATATGATGCAAAGGGGTATGGTCGTGGCATTTTTATAAAGGAAAATAGAGGCTACCCCCCTCCCACCCGATCTTGCTTATGTGAGAAACAGCCCTTAAAGGAGCCAGCACCAAAGTCCCAGCAAACACTCAAGCCTTGTATCTGCCATTTGCAAGCTGGGTGGCCTTGGACAACGACCTAAACTCCTGTAAGCCTCAACTGTCTCGTCTGCAAATGGCAATAATAAAAACCTGATTCTTCATAAGATGATCATGAGGAATCAAAAAGGATAGTGCATTTAATGCACTTAGCACAATGTCCGGTACATTAACAACCATAAATTTTATTATTAGTTTGTGGAGATACTTCTTAAAAGTACTCTATTATGAATGATGAAAAATTCCCAAATGAACTGTTCAAGGGGAACTTACTTAAGATATTTTAAAAACAGTCTGAGTTAAAATATAAGAAACCTAAATCATGAGTAAGAATGGGAGTGGATCAGCAAACTGGGATTTGACACTTCATTGACATCATCACTTAAAAAAACTTTTTTTACTCTGCTTTATGGATTCCAGAATGCATATTTTCCCACACTTTGACCTCTCTCAGATCAGGAGGTCATACAATCCCTAGTGCTTTTTTCTGTCTTGGTTCTGTATGGAATGATGATGCGTCTTCCAATTGATGCATTTAAGATTTGATGAAATATGGTCTTAAACATTAATCTTTCTGGTACAGTATTCTGAGTAAATAAGCCCAGACAGTGCTGGCTCCCAAATAATTTATAATGTGAGGTGGACAGTGTACAAAGAACACTGGAACAATTCAGTCACACTGCATGGGAGAATTTTTGGTTTATTAACAAAAAAAATAAAATTAATTTTTAAAAATTCCACTGCACTATTTACTCATCATATAAATATGTTCAAACTACTTAATTTTTATGAGCCTTTATTTTCTCCTCTATGAAAGGGGCTTAATAACATTTGTTGAAAGGTTGTGGTGATGGCTGAAAGCACCAGTGCATGGCGCATAGAAAGCATGACCTTCATGTCTCCTGTCCTGTTCTCTTAGACCCCCTTTGCTACCAAAACTGATGTCTGTTTTCCCTTAACCTCTACACATTGGAGCCAGACCAGTCAAACCTCAAGGCTTCCACATTACATGGAGCTCCAAACATCTAGTCTCAACTATTATTCTAATTAACAAGCCATATTCCACAGCTGCTTTTCCTCTTCCCTGTCCCACAGTTCTGCCCTGTAGCTCCTGAACTTACATCTTTTAATTCTCATTAGTATATGGCACGCTTGTTACCAAAGAGTATTTCACAAAA
>JAVSCE010016163.1:0-82611 GCA_032199065.1 Smutsia gigantea
AGGACAGTCCCGCCGCCCCCGCCCAGAGTGCCGCCCCCGCCCCGCACCCCCCGCCGCCGCGAAGGTAAACAGGAAGCGGCGGCGGGAAGCGCGGGGCTGCGCGCGCTCGGCGGTGAACATGCGGGGCCGCCTCCTGTCGGCGCTGCTCGTCGCTGCCCTGCCGCAGGTGCGTGCCCGTCCTTACGCATTCCCTTGCCGAGACGACCGCGGGTTTTAGTTCCTCGGGTCAAAAACAGGAAAGGAAGAGGGGGAAGAGGAGGGATGAAGTCCTAGTGGAAACGCGGCAGGGGCCATCTTCCGCGGCAGGGGCCATCTTCCTCAGCAGGGGAACCTCTGTTCTCGCTGAGTGCCTCGTGGGCGCGGTGGGCTCCTTCCTACTTGCGCTGCGCGGGCAGCCCCAGACCTTAGGGACGCGCGTCAGGGCGCGGGTTCTGGGCTCCCGGCTGCGGTCTCCGGCCTCCGGAGTGCAGCCTGTGAGTTCTGGGCTCCGGCCTCCGGCCTGTGAGTTCTGGGCTCAGGCCTGCGGGTTCCGGGCTGCAGGCTTCGGCCTGTGGGTTCTGGGTTCTGGGCACCGGGCTTCGGATTCCGGGCTCCAGATTCTAGGCTGAGGGCTCTTTGGCCTTTGGGCTCCGGGCTCCGCATTCCAGGCTTCGGCCTCCGGGCTGTGAGCTCCAGAGTGGGATGTGCAAGGCCTGGGAAGTGGACACCACCACCTTATCTGTTGGGCTGCCCTGTGTGGAAGGAGCCTTGGACACAAACACGACGTTTTTCAAACATTGTCTTACCGTGTCTTCCCACTTTCATGAAGGCGAATCACTCCATGGAAACTTTGAAATACTCCAAGCATCAGACCAAAGGGAAGTGTAATGTACTACAAGAAATTCATTGCCTTAGTGTTTTTAATAGGAAGATTGTGACTTATTCATGGATTTATTTTTTTGCGTGGTGCAGGTTATTGCTGGCACAGAGGGCAGACCTCTTAAACCTGGTGATTTGGGAAACGTGGGTGTCTGTGAGTTAATAGCTGATCAGAGCAGGAGATACAGCATGGAAAACAAGAGATTGACATTGTCATCTAGGGAGAGATTTGAGTTTTAGAAGGACCATCACAAGGAAGTCAAGGGTGCAGCCATGCCCACTGTCACATGGAGGCAGTGTCCTCAGTGGGGTGGGCTGCCTCCTGCTGTCACCCTTGAGAAAAGGCCTGGAGCTGCTGTGGACTGAGAGCTGCCGCAAATACTCCATCCCACCCGCACCCCCCAACACCCACACACAAAAACACAAAAAAAGCATTACAGAGCAATGAGAAAGTCTTATTTTTTTTTTACTTTCCAATTATGAATTTTTGAAGAGTTTGGTACCTACCATTATTGAACATCTGCTATGTGCCAAGCACTATGCTGGGCACTTTATTAATTGTCTTAATCCTCCAAATAACCTTGCAAGGTGGATATTACTATTCCCATTTTACAGAGGAACATTGAGGGTCAAAGATCCAGCAAATGATAGAAAGTTACCTAAGCTCACAGAGCTATGCTAAAGCTCATTCCTTCTGTTGCACCATTCTGATGACTCTGTTGTTTTGAGATTTTGATTTTGAAATCAATCAAAATGTCTGAAAGAAAGTATATAATTCTTTATATTTACCCACGTATTTGCCATTTCTGGGACTCTTCATTTCTTTTGGTACTTCTGAATTATTATCTATTTTAATATCCCTTCAGACCAGAGATCTTCTTGTGAGGCAGGTATGCTAGCAATAGTTTCTCTCAGTTTTTATTTATCTGGAAATGTCTTTAATTTTAACCTTCATTTCTGAAGGGTAGTTTCACTGGAGATAGAATTCCAGGTTGACAGTTTTTTTTTCTTCTAGCATTGTCTCTGGGTGTCTTATTCTCTTTCTCCTCTTCCTCCTTTGCTTTAAAGATCTAATTTTTAAAAATATTAGTTTCAGGGTCACAGCAAATTTGGAGGAAGGTGCAGAGATTTCCTGTATACCACCTGCCCCACACATGCACAGCCTCCCCCTCTGTCAGCGTCCCCACCAGATGGAACTTTGTTACACCTGGTGAATCTACACGGACGTATCATTATCTCCCAGAGCCCACATCAGGGTCACTCTTGGTGGTGTGTGTTCTGTGGGTTTGGACAGATAGATAATGATGTGTGTTGACCAGAGTAGCAGCATTCAGAGTATTTCACTGCCATAACATCCTCTGCTACCCCTTCCCAAATTCCTGGCAACCACTGATCTTTTTTACTATTTTCATTGTTTTGCCTTTTCCAGAATGTTGCATAGCTATGGCCATACAGTCTGTAGACTTTTCAGACTGGCTTTTTTTACTTAGTGATATGCATGTCTTTCTATAGCTTAATAACTCATTTGTCTTTAGCACTGAATAATACTGCATTGTCTGGATGTGCTGCAATTTATCCATCACCTCCTGAAGAACATCTTGGTGTCCTTTTGATGAGAAGTCAGATCCCATTCTTACTGTTATTCTCTTATATGTAATGCTTTCCTTTTCTCAGTCTGCTTTCAGGATTTTCTTTATTTTTTATTTTCAATAGTGTTGCCTTGTGAACTCAGAGATCATATAGAAATGCTTCAAGACTGGAAAGATAAGTAGGTGTCCCCAGGTTGGCAGTTTGGGGAGTGGACATTTCATTAGAAGGAGCAGTATGAGGAGAAACCCACCTGGGGACCCTAGCAGATGGTGCATTGAGAGTGTAGGCTGGAGAGGAGGCATAGGCTAGAAAGAGAGGAGGTGTTGGCTGGAGAGGAGGCCTAAGCCAGCTTGGTATCTTGCTCACTTCAGACTGTGCCCTGTGAACAGTAGGGAACTGCTGAGAGGGTTTAAGAAGAGTAGAGTCAGATTTTTATTTTTTTATCTGTTTTTTTATTAAGGTATCATTGATATACACTTATGAGGGTTTCACAAGAAAAACAATGTGGTTATTACATTCACCCTTATTTTTTTTTTGCAAACATTTTTTTTTATTGTGAAATGATTATCACAGTAATTTTAGTTAACATCCTTCAACATACATAGTTACAAATTATTTTTTCTTGCGATGGGAACTTTTGAGGTTTTTTCTCTTAACGACTTTTCAATACACAAGACATTATTGCTCACCATGCAACGAACAAGTTCCAACACAGTGAACAAGCTCCCACAAGGTGAACAATGCAAGGAACATAGTGAACAAGTTCTCACAAGGTGAACAATGCAAAGGCAGTCATATCAGAGAAACTAATTCAGTTACTATAATCAATCAAGTCAGCTATGATTATTCATGTGATTTTTATACTTAAATTATAAGTGAATCCCACATTTCCCCCTTTTTTGTTTTAATTGACGCAAATGCATATGCATATATTTGTGGGAGGTACCAGAATAATGATTAGCTGGGCTCGGCCTGTGACATAGCTTGCCACAGGCAATGTCTCTCTCGTCTGGAGGGGTGAGGTTCTATGCCTCACCTCAGTTGGCCCCCACGTTGCTCACCTGAGGTCCCTTGCAACTGTGCCTGTCTTAGGTTGTTCCTCCCATGAGGAATCTTACCCGTCTCTGGCTAACCAGCCATCTCCTGGGACCAAACGGAGATAAAATACGAAAGAGAGGACAGCTAGCAGCTATAATTCTGGATAAAATCACAATATACATGATTATTTTCTTGCAGCAAATGCAGATGGGGAATCAGTATATGATTTCACAAAGTTGTTTAAAAGGAATCACTTATTTCTTGAAGTTAAATCTTGAGAAGTAGCATATGCTTGTATTGGCTTTAATAGACCAACAACGGCCTTCCGCACACACACTAGGAGAACAGGAATACAAATGCATAACAGTATTAGTCCTACAATTATAGGCCATATCCAATGAAACAAAGAAAACCAATTTAACAAACCAGGCATTTGTGAAAACTTATCAATACCATGATGAATGTTGTCTATTTGATCTTGAATAGTATGCGAAAAATCAGCCAAATTAAAACGACACATCCCTGGAAATTGTTCACATCCCATAGTTGTACAGCCCTCCCCATGCCCCCCCAACATTACATCTGCAATCATAATGCCCCTTTTTCCCTCTTATCCCTCCCTTCCCACCCATCTTCCCCAGTCCCTTTCCCTTTGGTAACTATTAGTCCGTTCTTGGGTTCTGTGGGTCTGCTGCTGTTTTGTTTCTTCAGTTTTTTTCTTTGTTCTTATACTCCACATATGAGTGAAAACATTTGATACTTGTCTTTTTCTGCTTGGCTTATTTCACTGAGCATAATACCCTCTAGCTCCATCCATGTTGTTGCAAATGGTAGGATTGTTTTCTTCTTATGGCATATTCCATTGTGTATATGTACCACATCTTCTTTATCCATTCATCTACTGATAGACACTTAGGTTGCTTCCATTTCTTGGCTATTGTAAATAGTGCTGCGATAAACATAGGGGTGCATCTATCTTTTTCAAACTGGGCTGCTGTATTCTTAGGGTAAATTCCTAGGAGTGGAATTCCTGGGTCAAATGGTATTTCTATTTTGAGTTTTTTGAGGAACCTCCATACTGCTTTCCACAATGGTTGAACTAATTTGCATTCCCACCAGCAGTGTAGGAGGGTTCCCTTTTCTCAACATCCTCGCCAACATTTGTTGTTGTTTGTGTTTGGATGTTGGCCATCCTCACTGGTGTGAGGTGATATCTCATTGTGGTTTTAATCTGCATTTCTCTGATGATTAGTGATGTGGAGCATCTTTTCATGTGCCTGTTGGCCATCTGAATTTCTTTCTTAGAGAAGTGTCTATTCATGTCCTCTGCCCATTTCTTAATTGGATTATTTGCTTTTTGTTTGTTAAGGCATGAGTTCTTATATAATGCCACTCAACAAAATACTATGTTTTATTTTGATGTCAACCCCTTATCGGATACGCCATTTATGAATATATTCTCCAATACTGTAGGATGTCTTTTTGTTCCACTGATGGTGTCCTTTGCTGTACAGAAGCTTTTCAGCTTGATATAGTCCCACTTGTTCATTTTTGCTTTTGTTTCCCTTGCCCGGGGAGATATATTCATGAAAAAGTTGCTCATGTTTATGTCCAAGAGATTTTTGCCTATGTTTTTTTCTAAGAGTTTTATGGTTTCATGACTTACATTCAAGTCTTTGATCCACCTTGAGTTTACCTTTGTGTATGGGGCTAGACAGTAGTCCAGTTTCATTCTCTCTTACATGTAGCTGTCAAGTTTTTCCAACACCAGCTGCTGAAGAGGCTGTCATCTCCCCATTGTATATCCAAGGCTCCTTTATCAAATATTAATTGACTGTATATGTTTGGGTTAATGTTTGGATTTTCTATTCTGTTCCACTGGTCTGTGGTCTGTTTTTGTGCCAGTACCAAATTGTCTTGATTACTGTGCTTGTAGTAGAGCTTGAAGTCAGGGAGCATAATTCCCCTGTTTTATTCCTCCTTCAGATTAAGCTTGGGCTATCTGGGTCTTTTGTGGTTCCATATGAATTTTAGAATTATTTGTTCCAGTTCATTGAAGAAAGCTGTTGGTATTTTGATAGGGATTGCATTGAATCTGTAGATTGCTTTAGGTAGTATAGCCATTTTGACAATATTTATTCTTCCTAGCCGAGAGCATGGGATGCATTTCCATTTGTTAGTGTCCTCTTTAATTTCTCGTAGGAGTGTCTTGTAGTTTTCAGAGTACAGGTCTTTCACCTCCTTCGTTAGGTTCACTCCTAGGTATTTTATTCTTTTTGATGCATTTGTGAATGGAATTGTTTTTCTGATTTCTCTTTCTGTTAGTTCATCATTAGTGTATAGGAAAGCAACAGATTTCTGTGTGTTAATTTTGTATCCTGCAACTTTGCTGAATTCAGATATTAGTTCTAGTAGTTTTGGAGTGGAGTCTTTAGGGTTTTTTATGTACAATATCATGTCATCCGCAAATAGTGACAGTTTGACTTCTTTACCAATCTGGATGCCTTGTATGTCTGTTTTGTCTGATTGCCGTGGCTAGGACCTCCAGTACTATGTTGAATAACAGTGGAGAGAGTGGGTATCCCTGTCTTCTTCCTGATCTTAGATGAAAAGCTTTCAGTGTCTTGCTGTTAAGTATGATATTAGCTGTGGGTTTGTCATATATGGCCTTTATGATGTTGAGGTACTTGCCGTCTATACCCATTTTGTTGAGAGTTTTAATCGTGAATGGATGCTGAATTTTGTCAAATGCTTTTTCAGCATCTATGGAGATGATCATGTGGTTATTGTTCTTCTTTTTGTTGATGTGGTGGATGATGTTGATGGATTTTCGAATGTTGTACCATCCTTGCATCTCTGGGATGAATCCCACTTGATCATGGTGTATGATCCTCTTGATGTATTTTTGAATTCGGTTTGCTAATATTTTGTTGAGTATTTTTGCATCTACGTTCATCAGGGATATTGGTCTGTAATTTTCTTTTTTGGTGAGGTCTTTGCCCGGTTTTGGTATTAGAGTGATGTTGGCTTCATAGAATGAGTTTGGAAGTATTTCCTCCTCTTCTTTTTTTTGGAAAACTTTAAGGAGAATGGGTGTTATTTCTTCTCTATATGTCTGGTAGAATTGAGAGGTGAATCCATCAGGTCCGGGGGTTTTGTTCCTGGGTAGTTTTTTGATTACTGATTCAATTTCATTGCTGGTGATTGGTCTGTTTAGTTTTTCTGTTTCTTGTTTGGTCAGTCTTGGAAGGTTGTATTTTTCTAAGAAGTCGTCCATTTCTTCTATGTTTTCCAGCTTGTTCACATATAGATTCTCATAATATTCTCTTATAATTCTTGTATTTTTGTGGAGTGCGTCGTTATTTTTCCTTTCTCATTTCTGATTCTGTTTATGTGTGTAGATTCTCTTTTTCTCTTAGTGAGTCTGGCTAGGGGTTTATCTATTTTGTTTATTTTTTCAAAGAACCAGCTCTTGGTTTTATTGATTTTTTCTATTGTTTTATTCTTCTCAATTTTATTTATTTCTTCTCTGATCTTTATTATGTCCCTCCTTCTGGTGACTTTGGGCCTCATTTGTTCTTCTTTTTCCAATTTCAGTAATTGTGTCTTTAGACTATTCATTTGGGAATGTTCTTCCTTCTTTAAATAGGCCTGGATTGCAATATACTTTCCTCTTAGAACTGCCTTTGCTGCGTCCCACAGAAGTTGTGGCTTTGTGTTGTTGTTATCATTAGTCTCCATATATTCTTTCATTTCTGTTTTGATTTGGTCGTTAACCCATTGATTAGTTAGGAGAATGTTGTTACGTCTCCATGTATTTGTGAGCTTTTTTGATTTCTTCTAAAATTTATTTCTAGTTTTATACCTTTGTGATCTGAGAAGTTGGCTGGTAGAATTTCAATATTTTTGACTTTCCTGAGGTTCTTTTTGGGGCCTAGTATCTGGTCTATTTTGGAAAATGTTCCATGTGCACCTGAGAAAAATGTGTATCCTGCTGCTTTTGGGTGCAGAGTTCTGTAGATATCTGTTAGGTCCATCTGTTCTAGTGTGTTGTTCAGTGCCTCTGTGTCTTTACTTATTTTCTGTCTGGTTGATCTGTCCTCTGGAGTGAGTGGTGTGTTGAAGTCTCCTAAGATGAATGCATTGCTGTCTATTTCCTCCTTTAATTCTGTTAGTATTTGTCTCACATATGCTGGCACTCCTTTGTTGGGTGCATATATATTTATAATGGTTATATCTTCTTGTTGGACTGACCCCTTTATCATTATGTAATGTCCTTCTTTATCTTTTGCTACTTTCTTCGTTTTGAAGTCTATTTTGTCTGATACAAGTACTGCAACACCTGCTTTTTTCTCCTTGTTGTTTGCATGAAATATCTTTTTGCATCCCTTCACTTTTAGTCTGTGTATGTCTTTGGGTTTAAAGTGAGTCTCTTGAAGGCAGGATATAGATGGGTCTTGTTTTTTTATCCATTCAGTGACTCTATGTCTTTTGACTGGTGCATTCAGTCCATTTACATTTAGGGTGATTATGGATAGGTATGTACTTATTGGCACTGCAGGCTTCCGATTCGTAGTTACGAAAGGTTCAAGGTTAACTTCCCTACTATCTAAAAGTCTAACAACTAACTTAATATGCTATTACAAACACAATCTAAAGGTTCTTCGTTTGTTTATTTGTTTGTTTCCTCCTTTTTCTTTCTATTCCATTCTTTATATATTAGGTATCATATTCTGTACTATTTGTCTATCCCTTGATTGACTTTGGGAATAGTTAACTTAATTTTGCATTTTCTTAGTAATTAGCTGTTCTATTTTCTTTACTGTGGTTTTATTACCTCTGGTGACAGCTATTAATCTGTAGGAACACTTCCATCTATAGCAGTCCCTCCAAAATACACTGTAGAGATGGCTTGTGGGAGGCAAATTCTCTCAGCTTTTGCTTATCTGGGAATTGTTTAATCCCTCCTTCAAATTTAAATGATAACCTTGCCGGATAACATAATCTTGGTTCAAGGCCCTTCTGCTTCATTGCATTAAATACATCATGCCACTCCCTTCTGGCCTGTAAGGTTTCTGCTGAGAAGTCTGATGATAGCCTGATGGGTTTTCCTTTGTAAGTGATCCTATTTCTCACTCTGGCTGCTTTTAGTAGTCTGTCCTTATCCTTGATCTTTGCCATTTTAATTACTATATGTCTTGCTATTGTCTTTCTTGGGTCCCTTGTGTTGGGAGATCTGCACGCCTCCATGGCCTGAGAGGCTATCTCCTTCCCCAGATTGGGGAAGTTTTCAGCAATCACCTCCTCAAAGATGCTTTCTATCCCTTTTTCTCTCTCTTCTTCCTCTGGTACCCCTATAATGCAAATATTGTTCCGTTTGGATTGGTTACACAGTTCTCTCAATATTCTTTCATTCTTAGAGGTCCTTTTTTCTCTCACTGCCTCAGCTTCTTTGTATTCCTCTTCTCTAGTTTCTATTTTATTTATTGTCTCCTCCACTGTATCCAATCTGCTTTTAAAAACGTCCATTGTGTTCTTCAATGATTGGATCTCTGACCGGAATTCATTCCTGAGTTCTTGAATATCTTTCCGTACCTCCATGAACATGTAAATGATTTTTATTTTGAACTCCCTTTCAGGGAGAGTCATAAGGTCCATATCATTTAAATCTTTCTCAGGAGTTGTGTTCATAATTTTACTCTGGACCAGGTTCCTTTGGCATTTCATATTTGTGTATGGCGTCCTGTAGTGCCCAGAAGCTCTACTCTCTGGAGCTGCTCAGCCCCTGAAGCAATGCAGGGATTGTAGGGGAGTGGTATTGGTGCCTCCGGGGAGGAAAGGGCTGTTTGCTGGTTCCTGGCTGCTATCCTGTCTCCACTGCCTGAACCAGTGGGCTGAGCACACAGGTATAAGCCTCTGTGCTTTGCGTTTTTAGTTGCTATAGACAGATCTTCCCTCTGGCTGGCCTAACACCAGGGAAGGATTTCCCGGTTTGCAAGCCCGGTGGGGCTGGCCAGTAGAAAGGCGCACAAGTCTGCCTGTCACAGAAGGGGTTCTTGGAGCTGTGTAGGCAGCCAGGGAGCGGAGCACCTGAAGATCGTGAAAGCTCCCAACCTGCTGGGCAGAGTGCACCGGGACAAGTTTGTCTGCCTGTCCTTTCTCCTGAGCAGTAAGCTCCGTGCAATCGTTGCCCCTTTAGCAGCCCTCTTGCTAAGGGCTTCTTTGTTAGGAAGTCTCTCTGACTGCCCGCCTTTCTTTTGTCCCCAAGCAGCTGGGTATGGATCCCTGCTTTCCACAAGCAGCTGGAATCTTAGTGTCTCCAGGAATTCTGCCTGTCTTAGCTTTCCAACCCCCTAATTACAAGAGTATCATGCAAGCACCATGAAATGTAGGTTTGTGCTCCCAGATCAGATCTCCAGAGTTAGGTATTCAGCAGTCCCACATCTCCACTCCCTCCCTGCTCCGTTCCTGTTCCTCCCACTGGTGAGCTGGGGTGGGGGGAAGGGCTTGGATCCCGCAGGACCACAGCTTTAGTAAGTTACCCTTTTCTGTAAGGGGTGCTCTTGTCTCCAGGTGTATGCAGTTTCTTGCCGTCCTCTTTCCCGTTGCTCTTTCAAGAGTAGTTGAAGTAACTTTATTTTCATATTATATGAGGTTTTAGGAGGAAGCCTCTGTCTCACCTCTCACGCCGCCATCTTTCTACACATCAGTTTTTAATTAGTGGCATTGACAAAAGGGGTATCCTAGTTAGTGGGAAAATAAGATTCCTTTCAAACCTCATTTAAATTCAGTGTTAGAAAAAGTCAACTCTTACATAACTCGAGATACACCTATATACAAATCACAAAAGAAAAACCCCAGGCGGCAGGTTAGGATAGGTCAGTTTGGTTTCAGTTTCCCACAGGGCGGTGACACACAGAGGAGCATGGGCATTCCAGCGCCCCAGGAAGGGGCTGGAAGGGGTTTTCCCAGCTGCTGTTTCCAAAGAGTTCTGGAAGGCTGAGGGCCCCGTCCTCTTGTCACAAGCACCTGGCGTAACAGGAAAAAGGCATACAAAAGTCTTTGTTCGTCCAGCCACCACCTCTTTCTCAGGTGGACGCCTGACAATTATCCTGAGTCTCTCAGTTCTCTTTGCTTTGGTAAGCTGGGTGCCGCCCTGACAGGAAGATAGACGTCATACCCGTGGAGTTGGGGAGGAGGTAGCCTGGTCCCCGTGACTTTTTAAAGATGATCCCGTGGGTAGGTTCCTTCAACCGCCGTAGAAAATCTCATGCATGTGAGCTTATTCCTCCTGTGAGTAGATGTCTGCAGATGGCTAGTCACATTCAGGATTTACAGGTTTCACGAGGCTGATGAAAACTACTATTAATTTGGCAAATTAAAAATTTCTCAACTAAATCAAGTACATTCCTATACAGTTACCTCAGTTCTATTTGGCCACCTCTAATCTTGAATGCTGAAATATTATACAATAAATTAGACATTTATGTTAAACATGAAACTGAAATTAATATAACCACTTATATGTCAAAGCCAACTTTTGGGTTGCCTAATTTTCCTCTTGTGAAAACTTTATTGTCATTTTTTGTTAATTTACTCATAATTATACCTTAGTCCTATTAATGTAAAAATGCAAGAAAGAATGAACAAAAATAGATATTAAGCTTTGGATCTCTGTGGACAGCAAAAGGACAACTTGCTTTTAAAAATTAACTTTAACGATGATAGATTTTTGAAACATTTGCTTATTTCTAGGTAATTATAATAATTCTATCCTTCACATATTCATATTAGGTTGAACCAAATGATGCTGCTAATATTCAGCTGGTTTTGACCTACAAACATGGCAGTTTCTAAATAGTTCAACCTACATGTGGTCGGGCGTGTTCTGTGGATTTTTTTAAGTTTGTTTGTTGTCTTTTCTTTATCATGGTGTCTTCCTTTTTTCTCTCCTTCCTCATCAGACTAGAGTCTGAGTCAGTCACAGAGCCCATGGCTCTAAGGCGAAAAGGTAGATAATAGTTTCCAACTTATGTGATTCACTGATGAGGAGGAAGTGAAGCCCCTCACTGATTCCCAAATGTTACTGAACCTGACTATATGTGGAATCTAAAGAACAAAACAAATGAACAAGCAAGCAAACAAACTCAAACCCAGAAACAGACTCATAAACACAGACAACAAAACTGGTGGCTGCCATAGGGGAGGAGGGCAGGGGATGGGTGAACTAGGTGGCAGGGATAAAGTAGTACAAACTTCCTGTTATAAAAAAATAAGTCACAAGGTTGAAAGGTCTAGCATGGGGAATATGGTCAATAACATTATAATAACTTTGGTGACAGATGGCAACTACACTTACTGTGGTGAGCATTTTGTAATGTGTATAAATGTTGAATCACTGGGTTGCACACCTGAAACCATTATATTATGTCAGCTACACTTCAGTAAACACACACATGTGCACACACACACACACACAGAATCACCAGCAAGCCCCGTCGTCAGAGTTTTTGATGCATTAGGTCATGGGATTGCCTGGGAATGTGCATTTCTGACAAGTTCCCAGGCGATGCTGATGACTTTGGTCTGAGAGCTACACCTGGAGAGCCATTGGTATAGACCATCCTTAGACGACATTTGGCTGTAAAGAGAGAGCAGGCAGTGGTAAGTGGGAAGAACAGGACCGAGAAAAGGTGTACTGAGATTGTGCTTGCTTTAGGAGTAGCTCGAACTTCCCTTATGAACTGTATTCTCTTCTACCTGGTATCTGTTACAGTCCCAAGTCCTTGGCCATCTATTTCTATTTCATCAACTTTTATTATTTTAGGGTCATACAATTTCCAAAATTCTGATGCAGCCGTGTGAGTTGTTTGGAAAGGTTGCAAAAATAATGAGAGTTAATAATTTTACATTATTGTATCTTAAGTCTAAATGTTTCTAAAGCATGACTACACATTTGTGATGGCTAATTTAATGGTGATAAATGCATTTATCTCTATACTTAAAGTATGAAGTGGCAAATATTTGTGTATTGAGATAATAAAATGGGGAATGGTTGCATATATTGTTTTCTTTTGTTACAGAATCTGTTCCCAGCTATACCACCAAAGTATCTTTTAGCCTTCAGCTTTGATACCATCCATCAGAAGACTGCAGAATCTCTCTGTCCCGTGAAGCTGTATATCTTCGTGTTGGGGGTCATGTCATAGAGGAATATGATTTGTGCTTAAGGACAAAGTCTAGAAACCATGAGCATAGTTGTTAGAAAATGATTTTCAAATTTCAAATTTATGAATACCTCTCCCTGTAGACTGGAGAATTGATAAATGGGTTTATATATTGATATTTGAAGGATCACTTGCATACACTTTTTTCCAAATAATGCACATTTAATGCTTTATAAAACGTGTTATTTTTTAAAACTATAACTTAAAGACCAAATTCTGAAGTTGATTGCAAGGTTTTTAGGAACCCAGAAATTAAGGGGTTGTGGAAAGAGGATTTATATTGGTCTAGTTAGATGAGACTTTATTATTTTGAAAGTTTTCAATGCATTATTATTTTTTTTACTGAAAACAGTCTTTCTTGGGTTTATGCAAACTGCTGTTTTCATATGTTCTCAGTGATATTTTGCAAGTGCAGACTGTCAGGAGAGACTTTAGGTATAATCTGGGCTTTGACAGTAAAAGGAAGGGCTGGACTGTGGGCCCCTACTTTGGGCTCAGGACACTAGGGCATGGGAAGCCCTAGTGGAGGACGTGTGGAGCTGGCTGGTCATGGGGAGCCTCGCATGGCCTGCAGGTTTGCTTGTCCTGCCCAGAGGGAGCTCCTCAGAAGTCCTGGGACCCACCTCAGAGCAAGGAACAGAGGTAGGGCCCTCAGTGACGTCCTCCAAGGTGGCCATTTAGGGTCATAGGGATGACCAGTCCACACTGATGAGGGGTGCCTAGCAAGGCTTCCTTGCGGGTACCATAGGACAACTCTGCCCTGGCCAAGGCCCTGGGGTGCAGAGGGAGCTCATGATACTGTGTTTTACCTTTGCAAAGATGGGCTACATTACAGGGTTTTGGACTCTTATATCACATCATATGATTTGGAGAAATTGTACAGATATCTATTTTTATACCATTATCTTGAACTAAAATAAATAAGATTGTGAGTGAATTGAAGATAAGCTTAAACAAGTAGCTTTTGGTAACTATGCTTATTGTGGTAAGCATTTTGTAATGTATGTAAAGGTTGAATCACTTTGTGATACACCTGAAACTAATATAATACTGTATGTCAACCGGACTTCAAATAAAAAAAAGTAGCCTCTGTGACTAAGAAGGAAAAATGCATATATTCATGTATATTTAACATATGAATTGACTCCTCTAGGGTCTAACCCAGTGCTGTCCAGTAGACCCTTCTGCAGTGATGAAACTGTTCTCTATCTGTGCCATCCAGTATAGGAACCGCAAGACACATGTGTTTTTTGAGCACTCAAAGACTGGTGTGACATAAGAACTACATTTTTAATTAAATTCACATATAGCCACAGGTGGCTACCATATTGGGCAGCACAGATCTAGCGAGTTGGGTTTTTGATAAGTTAATCTGGGCTAGACATGAAGGGTGATTTTTATTTTCTCTTATCTGAAGAACAAGTCCATCCCCAGAGGGGTTACTATTGACACCCAAATACTTTGTCTTGTTTGGCTTAATGATAATTCCAAATATTTTATCCACAACAAATATAAAACAGGCAGAGCCTTATAAAAGCACATGGTAATGCTTTAGTAGAGGACTGATTCAATTTAAAAACAAACTGAGAAGTGGTGAAGAGGTGAAAAGAGTGGGAATGCAAAAAATCACTCTAATGGAACTTCAAATGATTATATCTTTATTTTTAACTCCTTAAAATATAATAAAAATTTATTAGTTGTACTACTTCAATGACTGGAATTCTATTTCATGCCAAGGTATATGTTATATATAGCCAAATGGAAAGTATATCTGAAAAGGGTGATTGGGGGTTTTCACACAAATTGACTGTCCATACCTTACATAAAATTTATTTCAATTAAACCAATCTTTTGTGCAAAAACCTTGCCTGAATAAGTGAAAAAGTACTGCATTGATACATAATTATTTCATGTTACATATCCCCAAACAAATATATTGTTTGAATATGATGGTTGTAGAGATACTATTTATTTATATAAATGTAAAAATGCAGATTCTGAAGTACAGTATGCATCTTAGTGGAAATACCATAGATTTTGAAAATTTTACATGATGCATGTGGACTAATAAATAATTTGGAGAAGTAGTTTGCATCGTGGAATATATGTATGAACATTAAAGAAATATGAGTGAAAGAATAAAATATAATTCTTAGAAGAAAAATGTTTTGGTCCCTAAAGCTTATTGTTATACTCATTTTTCATGTGTTGGGAGTAAAAGGGCAGAAACACTTAGGTGAACTCATTGAGTACTATGTTTTAATTGATAGCAAGATCCACACCAGATTTCCTGACTCCAGCTTTCTAGAATGACCATTTGGCATGCCTGCCAAACACCAGATTAGGGTCACTTAATGATGAGTGCAAACAGGCAACTCTGGAAATCAATGAGTTTGTCCCTTTCTGTTCTTTCCTGCTTCATGCATCTCCCCACTTCTGAATGGGAAGGAAACTTCAGTACTTTGGGGTATTGTTTTGTGGTGCATATAGGTTGAAATGCTTATTTTATGGTATGGACATTGGATTTATTTCTAAAACTTAGGACCTTAAATCTACAACAGTGTTGATGTATACATATATTTAAAAGATGTTCATACCCCTGTCCTCAACAAAAACATCAGCTATTAGATGTGACTCTATGTAATACTTTCCCACTTTTGGATAACTGCCAGAAACATACATGCTTGCTTCGGTTACCCATGGTACATGGAAGAGGAGGCCTGGGAAATGGACATCCATAAACCCTCAACTAAGTCCTGCCAGACTCCTCTTGGGCGATTAGGAGGTAGGTAGGAGCAGTTTACCTTGCAGTGTGGCTTTCTAGACTGCATGGTGCCCTCCAGAGCCACTGGCTAGGACTCTTTATGCTCTTGGTCTCATGAAGATTCCTCTCTGATGCCACTCAGGACTAAGGCTGTGATGAACATGTCTATTTTTCTCCCAGTTGTGGATTCCAAATGGGGCTTCATGTAGTTTCCTTAAATTCTGCTGCTCTCTCATGTCTTTGGAAGAAGGACCAATGCAAAAGAGACCCACTCTAAGAATTAAAGGGGCAGATTTGAAAAGGTCATTTATTCATTTCAGTTTAATTGGTTCTACCGTTTTGCCAATGTCATGGTTTTCCTGAAAACTGTGCTTTGTAGCTGGAGAGTCCTTTGTGACTTTTATGAATTGCCTTCCTCTGGATTCACGTGCAAGAGAAGCAAAAAACAAAGAGACAAAAACATCAGAGGTGGAGGCAGCGTACAGAGCTTCGTTCCACTAATACCTCTCCAGAGCTTCCCAGAGGTCTCAGCAAACACTAGTCTCGGGAATAACAGACTTGATATTTTGGGGAGGCAATGTGATTAAAGCTCACTGTGAAGTTTATTATCTTCCAGAGAAGTTATTTCGGTATTGCCAAGTCAGAAGTACTTGCTATTTATACAAACTTGAACTAACTGTGCAAATATCTCTCTTCAGCTGCCTTCTGCAATATGCACAATGCTGACAAGATGTTTGTCCTGTAAAGAGTAGTACGAGCACTGTGCAGGGAGCCGGAAGAGATCACTGATTCTTCAGGCTGCTTCTTGTGCTTCCTCGGTTGTCAGGTTAGTGTAGGAAATGCCTGTATTACTTGCTGACATATATATTTCACTGGCTTAGAATTAATTATATTTTCACCCAAAGACTGTCTTCTATTTGATTGAGACAAGACTTAGTATTTTATCATTTTACTGGGGGTAATTTTTCTTTTTTGTAAATGAAGATTTAGTTTTAATTTCTGTGATTCTTGGTCTTCTTACGCCAGCTCTGACCTTTAATATTGTCCCCCGGTTTTTGTTTCTCCTTTTCTAGAAGGCAGCTTCACTTGGGAATCCCACTGACACCTAAAACCAGTCTATTATTGATGTGTTTATTAGTCTGTTTTCTAAAGCTACATTAACAATATTTTCTTAGTCTCCCATAATGTGTAATTCTATATAACTTTCTTTTAAAAAAATTATTTGCTAAAAAAAATCCACAGGCCTTACTGATTTCCTGAAAACACTTACTTGATTCTAGATTTTCCTGTCATAATCCTGGTCCACTCCTGATTCATAGAGATGGCAGTATTTGTCATCAAATTTTCAAAATGCATTTGTTAGTGAATACTGCCACTGACAAGGAGGGTCCTAGATAGGGGGACCAGAGAAATTAGGAAAAGTGTTGTCACTTTTAAGCCGGTGACAAGAAGACAAATACCATATAATTTCACATAAATGAGTTATTCGAAGTAGTCAATTTATAGAAACTGAGAGAAGAATGGGTTAGCAGGGCCTTAGAGGGAGGGGGAGAGGGGAGTTGTTTAATGGATATAGAGTTTCAGTTCTGAAAATGAAAGGTTTAGAGATTGCACCAGAGGGAGTGATTGGGTCAAGCTGGCCAGCCCTGTGCTTAAGGGTCAAGATTACAGGGAGTGGCAGGTGGATGCAGGGGGTGGGGAGCCAGTGGAAAGATGTGTTCGCTGTCAACAGCTATTGCTTTAATTTTAGCCACATAAACAGAAGGATTCATATTTCTAGATAAAAAGATGTGAGAGTGAATCTTAAAAGTATTCTCATTAATCTGAGCAGAAACCTTTAAAAAAGCTGCTTGGTTTCAGAATCCTGGTGAGAGTCCATGTAGACTTGCACCCATGTTCCTTCAGAGCAGGGGCGGTCCCCCTTTGATTATGCAACCCAGTCAGTGAAAACCGGGGCATGCAGAGGGATATGTATTTATTTACTTGTATATTATATCATTATACCATTCTGTGAAAATATTAACATACATTATAAGACATGTGACAAGAAATAGAAAAGGAAAAGGAGAAATGAATGGGGTTTTAAGGCCTCCATCTCTCCCCACCTTGGTGGAGGGTTTGGCCTCATTTCTCAGTTGTTGTCCCCCTGCTGTGGAGACCACTGCTCTAGAGCAAAGGTTTCAGCCTGATGCTTTCCACTGCAAATGCCTCCACAGACTGACATCAAGGGGTCTGTGCAAAATTTTCTGGCAAGCAGGCCTGCAGGCTTTGTGAGATTCCAGTTGATTCCGTAAGCTCCCATCTCAGTCGTCCATCTCAGAATGGATGAAATTGCAGTGGTCTTTCTTTTTTTTAAGTGAGGTGCAGTTCACATCGAATTAATCACTGAAATTCACACAAACTAACCATTTGACGTGAACAATACAACGGCAGTTAGTGGACTCACAGAGTTGTGCGACCGCCACCTCTATCTTGTCCTAAAACATTTTCACCGCCCTTCCCCAAGAAAACCCTGTATAGATTAAATAGTTGCTCCTCATTTCTCCTTTCCCCCCAATTTCTGGTAGCCACCAATCTACTTCCTGTCTCTGGATTTACCTATTCTGTTCAATTGGATCATACAATGTATGACCTTGTGTGTCTGACTTTTTAAACTTAGCATATGATTTTGAGGCTCATATAGTACGTTGTACAATGATCACCACAATGATTAGAATGATGGAACAGCAGCAAATGCTTAAGATCCTGCGCACATGACTGCAGGCTGGCTGGGCAAGAAAGTCTCATCTGAGGAGGGGACCTGGACTGCGGTCTCCACCCAGGCGCTGGTGTTTGCTCTCGGGTTCCAGAAAGCGGGTGAAATGGCAGCCTGCGTGGGCCCAGAAGAGCAGGGCCTGGGTAATACCTTTCCTTTCTTTGCCCTGGTGTCTCCTGTCCGGGCACCTGCTCTGGAGCCACTCCTTTTGGGGGAGGCACAGGAGGGGCCATCCCGAAGGAAGGTGAGCGCAGGTGGGGAGTGATGGGTTCGCTGGGGCCGCGTGTCCGGACCTAACTCGTGCTGAGCACAGAAACCCTCCAGACGTGCCTCACAGTTGTCACTGTCGTGTGGCCCCTCCAGAGAGATTTCCTTGAAGGTAGGAATCTCCCCCATCAACTTAAATCTTCGTAGCATTTTTTCAGAATTGGGAACACCAGGTTGTTCCGGATCCTTGAGATATTCTCCTCTGTGAGCTCGGGAGCACTGCTGACATCTCTGGGCAAAGACCCTCATCTTCACCTGGCCCCTGCGTTCCCTCTCACTCCAGGGCATGCGGAAAAGGACCTGAACTTGGGCAGAGGTCCAGCTGCGAGACCATAAGAGCACTGGAACCTGTGGAGACAGAGGATAAGAGCCTCAGCTCGGCTCAGTGTGGCCGAACTGGGGGATGTGCCACAGGGAGGAAGGGGTGGCTGACAACACAGGGACTCACTTTGACTGGGGTCACAGGTTAGTGAGGGAAGAGGCCACTGAGCCCCTCACTCCCATCTCCATTGTGTCACCAGCGTGCTCTAAACCCACAGCCATCTATCACAGAAGCAGCTCATCACAAGCCATCAGAGCTGGAAGGGGTCTTGGGCCTTTCCTAAGTCCACTGGGAGTGTCTTAGAGATGAGGCATGTTCTGGGAACTTGTCATGCCCAGAGACTCAGTGGGTGTCAGAGGCAGGGCCAGAACTCCAGGCTCCTGACCCCAAACCAGGGCTTATTCAAGCATAGATCAAAGTGGGGCAGAGGTTACAGGAGCCCCATTAAATCAACCCAAGGACATGAACTGAAATCCACAAATGGATATAAGTGGGTGGTGCTGAATGCTGCTGTCTGAAAGTTTGTGTCCCTCCCAAATTGCCGTGTTGGAATCCTAACCCCCAAAGGTGAGAGTGTCAGCAGGGGGGCCTTAGGAAGGTGATTAAGTCATGAGGGTAGAACCCTCATGAATAAAATTAGTGCCTTTGTAAAAAGACCCCACAGAGCTCCCTAGCTCCTTCGATCACGCAGGGATACAGTGAGAAGTCTGTAACCCAGAAGAGGGCTTTCATGCAACCAGCTGGCACTCTGATCTCAGACTTTCAGCCTCCAGAGCTGTGAACAGTACATTTCTCTCGTTTATAAGCTGCCGAGTCTGAGGTATTCTTTTTTTTTATAGGAGCCTGAAAGGACTAAGACAATAAGTCATAGACCCACAGGTCAGAGAGGGACCCTAAAAGGTCCAGTGTCCTAGGGAAACACATTGCATGGCCCTGCTGCCCAGGGCCCCCAGTCTGCTGGTATTACAGGGAGATCATAGTCATCTTTCATTTCATCCCCCTCCAGCCCAATTCGCTGCTCACAATAGCCTGGAAATCTTCACATTCTGTGTGACTCTGGCCTCAGGACCTAAGAGAATGATGCCTCTTCTCAGCAGGGAGGAGGGTATTTATCTGAGCCCAGATATTTGGACAGATACATGTCAGGAAGGGATGGAGAGAAGGGAAGAGGGCAGGGAAGCTTATGCTGCACCCAGGATGGGAATTATGGGAGAGGCAGAGGCTGCATTTAATGTTCACTAAATGCACCGCCTCCATTGCCCAGCCCTCTTGCAGCAGTTAGTTTGAGGCAATGTGACCAGTTCGCCAATGGGATGTGGACAGAAGTGAAACATGCTACTTCCAAATGTGGCACAGAAACCCTTGGAAAACGCTCCAGCTCTCTCCGCCTCACCGACCCTGGGAGTCCTGTGTTAGGTAAACCACCAATATTTCAGGGCTTATTAGTTATAGCAGCCAAGTTTAGGCTTGCCTGGCTTGATGCAGGGGCCCTGAAGTCTGGGGTAGTGAACCGGGAAGAATGAATCTGTCAAGGCTTCCTTCCGGAATCTGGATCCTGGCCTCACTCCACTGGATGGACGTGAACGTGAAGGAAAGATGCCAAGAGGCTCTGAGCGCCCTGAGTGAGATGACCTTGCTGGAGGTCACTCAGAGTGGGTGTACAACGGGACCTGGGCCCTGTTCTCCTGAACTACAGTTGCCTGCCCTCTCTCTGGGTCACACTGCTCGGCAGTGTTTCAACTCAGAGTTCAAGGTTCTCATGGAAAAAGGAGCTGAGATTTTGCTCAGGTGCTCCCGGCCCAGGAAAGCCACAGGTGGCAAGGAGAGGAGACCTCTGCTTCCTCCGCCCAGAGCCTTCCCCAGAGAGGGGGCAGTGGGCAGCTGCAAGCCCCTGTCACGTCCCGGGGTTAGAGTCCCAGGTCCCCACCCTCTGTGCTGTGGGCAACCCCACCCCCATCCTTGGGAATCTGCTTTCCCACCTGGAAAAGGGAGGGTGGGGCTTTGGATGACTAGCCAGGGTTCTATATTTTTAAGATTCCATCAGCTCAGAGCAGAGAGGGCAAGCCTGCTGTGTGCTGCTCGCCTTCCCCATCCTCTGCCTCTCCCTGAGGGGGTGTCCTCCGTGCCCAGGGCTTCTCTCTCCTGGGACCACGGTGGACCCACGTGTCCCGAGGCAGGAGCACATGCGCCAAGCCTTGGGCATCCAGCTCTCCTGTGGCTGACGGAAACAACTGCCATTCCTCCCCTCTGCTCACTGCTCCTGCCTTTACTCCTCGCAGCCTCATTTCTCTGCATCTAGGCCTGAGCCCACAGCAATGCCCATCCTGGTATTGTTTTGGGGTTTGTTATAATAAGGAAAAAACACCTTTACTGAAGCTAAAACTTCTTAGATGATGGGAACTTTACCTCCTGTAATCTTCAGTTTGCAAGCATGGAATGGAACAAGGAAAGTAACAAGTATACACAGTAAGAAACAAGCTAGAATTTTCCGGAAATGTATTCCAGAAATGTGCCTTCCCATTCCCCCACTTACATGGCAAAGATCCACTGCTGTTATTGTGCCCATTCTGGCTTCAGGATGTTGGGAAGAAGGCCTTTGTCTAGTGTCAGGGTCCATTTGTGCCACGGTTTTAGCTCCTGAATTAATTCCTGAAACACTTGCTTCCGCCCCTTCATGTCCTGACACATCGCTGCTGCTGTGGTGAGCTGCCTGCTCCTACTTTAGAGAGTAAAGCGGGGACCTGCTCTCACTTTGTGTACCTGGGCTGGGCCTGAGGACCAGATCTTTGTCCCAGGACAAAGGTCAGTTAAGTCTGTCTCCAAGGTCAGAGACCAGTGCTAGGCTGCACGGGAATTCCCAAAGACATGGAATTTCACCAATAAAAATACTGTCAAAGGAGATCTGTGGACTGCACATCAGGAGGAATGGATGTCAGTGTGGCTCTACCTTTAACTGAGAACACATCGTTTAACCGATGAAGCCCTTGCAAATGGTGGAGAGAGGATGCAATTGTCCTTTCTAGTTTTAACATTTGAAAATCCTTATCAATTGGGCTGCTGTATCTCCCCACTTTTATTTTGACTGTGGGCTCATGGGGCTGAGTGTGAGAGAGCCTGGTCTTTGTCAATCTGAGTCTGTTCGTGCCAGAGTAATGAGCCTTTCCCTGTGAGGGTCCCCCTGGCAGCAACCGGGCTTCGGGGCTTTGCCTCGGTTGGGGCATTTGTTCTTCCAGTGCCCCTTCTCTTCACAGTAAGCACACTGGTCCCTGGCTAGGGGCGTCTTAGGCTTCCCCCCTCTTGGCAGCTGGCTTTTCTCTGTTTTTTGGTCATCTGTGTTTCTTTTAGGGCAGTTGCCAGGAAGCTGGCCTTTTTCATCATTTTTCTTTCAGCCTCTCTGTCGGCCTGAACTTCTCTGTTAAGATACACTTCATTGGCAGCTTTAATCAGTTGAGTGATATTTATCCCCGCAAAACCTTCAAGTTTTTGGAGCTTTTGTCTGATGTCTGGGGTGGCTTGAACTACAGATGAGGTGCTGACCATTTGTTGACTCCCTGGTGACTCAGGACTGAAGGGGGTGCAGATGCGATGAGCTTCACGCAGTCTTTCATGATAGTCCCAGGAGACTCTCCTGCTTGTTGAGTGACTGAAGATACTTTGGTCATGTTCCTAGGCTTTTGGACTTGGCTTTCATCCCCTGGAGGGGGGCGTCCTGATATTGGCGGATCTGGGGCTGTCCCTCAGGGGTGGTGAAGCCCTACTTGGGGTGCTCCTTGGGGACAGAGATCTCATCCCCTGCTCCCCAACCAAGGACCCCAGCTGCCTCCTCTCTTCTATTGTGAACAGGGTGTGGAGAAGCTGTTGGCAGTTTTTTAGGTCGGCTGATGGATTTGCAAGAGGGATTCCATGAGATCAACCAGGGCTTGTTGCCAGAGTCCAGCTCCAGCGAGTCCAGGGGTCCCTGAAGGATGGACGGCGTCCGTGGCTGAATGAATGAATGAGGACACAGACACTAGCAAAAGCTGAGCCTGGCCTTTAATTAAAGTAGCAAATTGTTTATGTACTCTTTGATTACATAAAAAGTACAGTTATTAATCATTTAAATGATGCATAGCAGGGTTACATGAGTTTAGAAAATGAGATTAAATCATTTTGACATATCTTAGCGGTCTACTAGTTTCTAAGTAAACTTTGTTCCTAGTTACTGTGGTTAGAAAATCTTAAAAAGGTTAGGTAGGTGCCAGATTCTTATTTTTTTTACAGATGACTATTTAAAGTTTACTATTCTATTGTTTTTATGTAGGGTTCTTATTCTTTCATAGCTGTACTCCCATTCTCCATCTCCGGCAGGAAAGAAAGAGGCTGTCTCCAAGAGGACGTGATGACCTTTTGGCAGGCAGGGATAAATTTCACGGAGTGTGCTTCAGACCCATTTTCAGTAAGACTTACAATGGAGATTTTTCTGATCTGAAGTCAGGCAATGCCCTGTTCTTATTACTTTTATAATTTATCAAGCTGTTCTCTGGTGGGTTAGCCAGAAGGAACCACCTGTTCTTTGAACCCACCTATTTCCACATTCATCAAATATGCCATCTGGAGGCCACATAGGGGTGTTGGGAGGAACTGGAACCCACTCAAACAATCTCCATTTATTATAACTCGATACTTGTTTCCAATATCTTCCTCACATCCCCCTCCCATTATTCTTTAATAAAATGTTGAAGTAGTAGGTAAAACTAATAAAGATTACAGTTTCTAATAGAAAGCTGTTTAAATCTTGATATAAGATAAAGATGGAAAGTAGAGTTTAATGCAGTAGGAAAGCAAGTGGAGACTGTCAGATCCATGCCTATAAACTGGGTATAGATCCGAGCGAGACAAGGGCAACAAAACAGTCATGGGCGCAGAAGATTTCTCTCAAAACTGGGGGGGTGAGGTTCTGAGCCTCACCTCTGTTGGCCCCCTATTGCTCACCTGATGGCCCCCCTGAGACTGTGCCTGTCTTAGGTTGTTCCTCCCTTGAGGAATCTTACCCGTCTCTGGCTAACCAGCCATCTTCCGGGGCCATACAGGGAGATGTGCAGTTGGTAAGTGAGAGAGAAGCAATGTTCTTTGAAAAGGTTAGCTCTTCTTACTCCTTTGCAGATTTATGCCCCGTGGCTTTTATGCCCAGCAGTTGTCTCGAGGTATCTTTACCGTCTGGAAGAATTAGGGGGGTATTGCCTCTGGCATTATTCTCAGGGTATATTAAATTTGGTTTTCCAATTTAGGTGAAAGTGACCAATAACAACATTTCCAAACACCATAATAATAAGGAGAGAGAGCGGGGATGCTCCTTTCAGAAGTCCGCATTGCGGTTCCTTCTTACCAGGCGTCTGGGCAATGCCATGAGACGGACGGTCAGACTGGCTCCCACCAGCTTGTGGCTTCTCTGATGGGGTGTCAGTTTGGAGAGGGTTGATAGTAAAACATGGACTGGCTGGGCTGGACGGTACCATATTTATTGTGTCTTTCAGGCTCCCGCATCTCTTGCACTGGCATCTGAAGAGTGCCTGCTCCCAGCTGAGGGTGCAGTCTGGCTGCTGGTCGGGGGGAGAGTGGGTTCGCTGGGTCTGGAGTTGTCAGGGAGCCTGACGACAGCCGGGTGTCTGGGACCAGGGGGGCTGGGTGCTGACGGCCTTGGGGGCACATAAGGTGGGGGCAGTGTTATCCCTTCCTCCGGGTCACCAGCAAGAGTCTGCGGAGGCTCAGGCTTCTGCTGATTCCTTGCAGGCTTCTTTGTTGAGGCATCTAAGACCCCACCCTGTCCCTGCCTGTTGCAAGCGAATCGCACCCAACGGGGAAGGGTCTGGGCGATTCCTAACCAGGAGTCAATGTATGGGAACTGGTCAGGGTGACCTGGATCTCCAGGGATGACCCGCCAGACCCAGAGGACTGTTGGGACATCTAGAGACCTTGCCAGAGGCCATCTTGCACTAAAGGTGGGCTATTCAGATTCACACAGGGTTTTTAACCTGCTGGAATTTCACTCCATAGTCGTCTGAAAAATCCCTTCCTGAAATTCTTGATCATAGTGTCAAGGGCTGTGGGTTTACTGTGCCCTGACCCCATGACGTGTCTGTGGACGGTGCCGCGACAACAGACAAGGGAGGCGTGTCTCCTCTAGAGAGGGGGCCCGTCAGATGCCCGTCCGTTCACGCTCCTCGCGGAGACTGGTCAGCCTTGACTAAGGTGCACCCATATAAGTCCCAGGCCAGGTCACCCGAAGCTGAATGACCGTTATGTTGTGATGGCCAACCGCGAATACGGTGAAGGGCCCACTCAGATTCCATAGCGCAGGCTGTGGAATCACCGGTTCAGTGCAGTCTGAATGACTTCAGCCGCCCTGCACACTCACACACTCAGACCAGAGTTTAGACATTCCCCCCCTGGGAATGTCTACCTGTGAGACTTCTAAGAAGTCTCCAGCAGGTGATCAGGAGCCCCTTCCACCCCAACGGGTGGGACTGGCTGGGTCAGGGGCCCCGGGGCCTTACTGGATTCGACGTCAGAACCAGGTCCTCACCTGCCAAGCCTTCTTAAGTCCGGTGGGAACAGCGGAGCTGGCCGGCCCAGGGTGACCGGGCGGGAGACTGCCGGAAGATCAGGCAGGGCGCACCTTCTCTGTTGCGATTGCCTGTTCCTTCACCACCCCGCCATTGCCCCAAACTGGTGGCAACAAAGGGCCAGTGCGGTTGGGTTTCCCGGTCAGGGAACCAAATGTCATGGAAAATACTGAAAAAACCTTAAGTGGATCACTGATGGAAGAACCAAGTGGCACTCAGAGGTCTTGGCGTGCTGAGGGTTTATTTCACACCCGCGGGCTCAGAGGGTGTAATCTCCCAAAAGTCTGAGCCCCGAACAAAGGCAAAAGGAGCAATATATATCTTTCTGCTTCTGTATCTGTAACATTCCTGTGTGCACAGCAAGCGAGCAGGCAAAGGGGAGTGAGCGCCTGGCAGATAGGGGAGTGAAGGGGAGGGGGAGACAGAGGGGAGCCCCCTGGGCTAGACTGCTGTCCTTGTAAACCGCTGTCCTTGTAAATTTTTCCCTATCACCTGTAGGAATGTTGGGTTTTGGATGCTGCATGTAAGGGAATGATGAATCAAGGATGACTTCAAGATTTTTGGCCTGAGCCAGAAATCAAAAATTAAATATAAGTATCATTTGATGAGATGCAAAGCATTGTAGGACTGAAACAGGATGGGAAGGGGAGACAGATCTTTGGTTTTGGTCATGGTAAGTTTGGGATGCATCCCTGTGTTTTTTTCCCTATATACACAACAATAGTGTATTACAGCAGTAATAGTAGTACAACTCTTTTCGGGTTCCTGGACCTGATTCCAGTGTGTGTTGGGGGGAGGGTGTCTTCCCCCACACACAACACCAAGCAATTCTCAAACACCAGCAGGGTGTCTGAGAGCTCGACTCAATTCTGACACTACCTGCCCAGAAATAGCACCAGATTCCCCAGGTTAAGGGCTCCATCCTACCAGACTGCCCTCCATCCCTGCCACCCAGGCTGTCACCTGTGCTCTGACATACCAGCTACAGTCTGAAGGTTCCCACGACCTCTCCTTTAGGTTTGATTAATTTTCTAAAGCGGCTCACAGAACCCAGGAAAACACTTACGTTTGCAAGTTTAATAAAGGATACCATAAAGGATATAGGTTAACAGCCAGATGAAGAGAGACAGAGGGCAAGGTCCCAAATAAAGGAGATTCTCTTCTCCTGGAGCCCGGGGCCTGGCTCTGTGGCCCATGGAGGCATTCAGGGTCCCCAAGTGCAGAAGCTCTCTCTACAGAGAAGAAGGATCCAGGAGAGTGATAAACTCTCCTCATAGGTTTTATGAGGGCTTCATTGCATAGTCATCGGCCATGGACTGATTGAACCTCCAGCCCCTGCCCTTGTGTGGGGCCAAACAGTCTTTCATTAATATGACAACACACTCATTTCACCTTTAAGACTCTGCAGTGTTTTCAGGAGCTGTGGATGAAGACCAAACATACTTGGGAAATACATATATTTGGTCATTTGGATGACCAAATATATGTATTTCTTATTGATGCCGGGGTTCTTGTTTGCAGAGTCGAAGAATGAACTTAGCAAACAGTCAAGGTAGGAGAGCCAGGGATAGGCTTTTATTTAGAGATACAGTGAGAGAATAGAGCTCCTGGTTCATGCTAGGAGGGGACAAGAGAGTCTGGAGCAGTGTGTTGTCTAGGGGATTTATAGGCAGTTCAGAGACAAAGAGCTAGGGATACAGATCCACCAAATGGTTTCTAAATGTTTATTTTTGAAGAGATGCTAAGTTTCTTATCAGTTTTCCAGACTATTTTGCAGAGTTAACATAAGAAATTTACTGCTTTGATTCTTTCTCAGAATAGCAGTTTCTTGGTTTGGGAGCATATCAATCAAGGCTGCTTGTTTTGTTTTCAAGGTGAGCTGAATTATTGTCTGTTTGTTAAATAGTAAGTTAAGAATCTTACTTCTTAACTTCTTGGGTATAAAAATGCAATCTTATCTTTACGATGGAATCCTTCCTGCCCTTCACTATGTTGCTTATGGCTGGGCCTGCCTGCTATATTAATTGCCTAGGTTGTTAGGGACTGGAGGAGGAAAAGCAGCATCTGGGTAAAGTTAAAGATAGATGGGGCCTTTCAGCAGGCTGAAGTTAATTTTACTATAGCCTCATTTAATTGATACAAACAAGACATGGGCTATGCTGGGGTATTTTCTTATCTGGGAGATATTCAAACATTCCAGGCTAAGTTACTCCTGGCCTTTTAGTTTTAACTAACTAATCTTCACTGAAGAATGCTTATATTTCTAGTTTGATATTTTACTTTAGAGAATTAATGTGACTCTGTCTTTGCTTAATTGTTTAATACGGAGTTTTGGTAGGGGTCTTTTTCCAGAGGCCCTCACCCTACTCTGGCTACACCCACGGTCCCTGTCTCATTATGACTCATTATATTGTAATACTAAATACCCAAGTGGAGATATTAAGCAGGAGGTGAGACATGAATCTGAGTTAAGGAAAGATCAAAGGTACAGCTGGGGAAAGCACTGGGGTATGAATGGTCTTTAAAGCCATGGAGGATGAGGTTTTCTCTGCGGTGAGTGCTGACATGGAGAAATGAGGTCCCAGGGCTCAGTCCTGGGGTACTTCATTGTGTCCAGACTGGGAAGAGGAGGATGATTCAAGAAATAAGATGTGAGTTTCTTCTCAAGGAGGATGTAGTGGGTTGCAATGCTTGTATAAATAGCATCAAGTTAAAAAAATAGGAATTTGCCATCATTCTAGAAGCTCCCCACCAAGCAACCATTCCCATCAAAACTCTCTCCTTTTCTCTAGAAGTGATCACTCTAACTTTGGTGTAATAATTGCCATCTGTGTATGAACTCTGTTTTAATTTTGTCTTTTAAAAATATTACATAAGTAGAATCAAACTATATGTGATTTTTTGTGTCTTGCTTCTTTGAATATAGAGAAAGAAAATCTCATTTAAAAGGGAGTCAGAAAGCCCTGAAGTGAGACCCCTTATACACATACCAGTGACTGCAGCCTGCATAGCCAGCAGGAAGAGGGAAGAAAATAATTGTCTTAATAAGGAGGACATTTTTCAGGTATGACATCTTTTAGGAAGAAGAAGGAAGATCTCTCCTTGCCCCAGGGACAACACATTAACCACCACTTGCAGCCGCCGAGAAACCTTGAACTCTTGTTCTTTTCCCATGAACTGCTGTTCAAAATAACACTTTCCAATTTTCTCCTAAAACCTCATAAAAGCTGACTTTCCCTTTCTCTCTTAGGACTTTCCTGTGGAATAACTTGCATCTCTGGAATTGCAATTGCTCTGCTATTACTGAATAAACTCATTTTGCTACCAAAATAACCAGATAGTTTATTTTTAAGGTTGACACTTCTGCTTAACTAATTAAACAAAGTGGCCTTTAGACTGAGTTGCCTCTGAAGTCTTCGCAGCTTACATAAGCAAACTGAAACCTAAACCAGAGTTAATGCACCGGAATCCGAGAAAATGAAACAAGAACAATCAAACATGAACAGCCAACTAGGCTTTCCCAAATAAGTCAACTGCTTAAGCTATAGGCAATCAAATAATTTCCTTGCTTAACCTCTGCATCTTCTCTATAAAAAACCTGTCCCATAGCTCCTGTTACTAGGACATATCAAGCCACTTTTGGTTTGGTGTTGTTGATTCGAATTGATGTATGTGCTCAAAATAAACTCTTGAAAATTTTAATGTGCCTCAGTCTATCATTTAACACTTCTTTTACTCAATAGCATGTATGTTAGATTCATCCATGTTGTTCCATGCTGCAGTAATTTATGGATTCCCAATCCTGCATATTTCATTTCAATAATCTCATATTTCAATGAGACCTGAAATGTGTTTATCTATATACTCGTCCATGTGAGATATTCCCAGTTTTTGCTTATTATGTATAATGGTACTATGCACATACTGAGGCATTTTTTTTTGTAGCTTCATATACCTTTTTGTTGAGTATGTTATGGGTTAAGTTTGTTCTCCTCAGTTCTTGTCCCTGCCAAAACAAAGAATCAAAAGCAGAGACACAACAGAAAAACAGAGTGAAAGTTTTATTTGAATACACTCCAAGGGAGAAGTGGGCCAGAGTCAAGGTAGACAAAGGCCCTGATCCTTTAGGTGGGAGGCCTTTTTATTACATGCTGGCTAGAAGATATCTCTTTGATTGACAAAGTGAGGTCATTTGATTGATAGGTCAATTTATATAGCCATCCCTCTCAATGTGCATGTCCTTTTCCAGAATGAACACAGAAAAGCCCATGATGACAGTGGCAGTGGGGTGGAAGGGGTGTGGGGTTGGGTGGTGGCCCAGGAGGTAGGGGTGCTGGGAAGGGTAGGGGGTCAGGGAGGGGTTGGAAAGGGTGGAGGGTGAGCAAAACCACAATTTTATTTTAATAAGACTATGATGTGGTGTGGTTTGGGCATTTCTTAGTTTTCTTCAATTGTGTCTCTGCATTGTGATCTGGTTGGGACCAGTTTGGACTGGTCCCAGTAGGCAAGGAAGCTTTGTTCCTGCAAAGCCTTTGTTGTCTTCAAGTGGGACCCCCTGAGCTGGGCGGTTTTTTTCTTGAATCTTTTCTTCCCCTTCCCCAGCTGCTCATGTCTATCTTTCTACCTAACAGGTACATAACTGAAAGTAGAAATGCTTGGCCATAGGGTGTGCATATGTCAGTCTTCAGTAGATATTTCAGCTTTTGAAGTTTATGAGTATACTGTATAACTCCAGGGGCAAAAATATGTTCCCAGCCGGGGGCAAATAAACTTTGAAGCCAAAATCAGTCAAAGGGAAAAATAAAGTGGGAGAAACCCCCTCCTTGTGGGAGTTACAGATGGGTCAATATATAGGGCTACGGGAGGTACATGCACTGGTTATAAAGATAAAACAAAACTTCCCCGTCAGATGCTCTTACCTCCTGGATGTTTTGGGTACACTACAATTATCTTTGGGGGCCACTCTATGGTTACTTCGGGACACACAGAAGGCCAGCTTCCAGGCCTTTTCCCCAAGGTGCCAGAAGGGCCAGCCATCACTGGTCCATGTGTCAAAATGTCCAGGGTCACATCCATTTGAGAGAGTCTCCAGGGTTTAATGCAGCTGGGGCTGGCAGCAGGGTGTTGCTTTGCTGGCCATATCATGGCTTCAATAACTCCTCTTTGGTTTACGCATATAGTTGTATAGGAGAGGAGAGGCAGCAATGTGTGTTAGCATGTCCACAGGGCTCAAGGCTCCTTTTTGGGGCTTCTCATTCAAATACCATAGCCCTGTCCATAAGCGAACTAACCAGCCCCATAAACTATTAGTGTCTGACTTCAGGCCAGATTTAAAAAACCATTGTACCTCTCTATCATGCCTGCCCCAGTAGGGTTATACGTTATGTGAAACTTCCACTTTATTTGTAATTGCTGCACCTATTCTAGTAATGCATGTCCAGTAGAGTGGGTGCCTTGATCTCTCTCAATCACCTGTGTCTGGCCACAGGCTGCAAAAAGATGCTCTAGGCCCCTTTTGGTCATTTGCTGATCTGCATGATGTGCAGGAAAAGCAACTAACAGTCTAGTAACCGTGTCCATACAAGTCATGGCATATTGATGTCCTTCTGATATGGGCAGAGGCCTAATATAGTCTACCTGCCACCTCACAAGGGGTATCAGCCCCTTTACTATTGTCCCATGTTGCTGCAGGACTCGGTGTAAGTCCCTCTTAGAGCACACAAGGCCCTCCTGCTGGGCTCTGCTGACTTCTTCAAAGGTCAATGACAAGCCCCACCGATGGGCTACAGCCCACATTGTCTTTTGTCCAGTGTGCAACAAACACTGATGTAACCATTGGGCTACATCAGAGGCAGGCTTTCCTTCTAGCCAGCGCACCTGGGCCAATGTGTTTGCTTTATCATTCCCTGGGGATGCCAAAGGCGAATGGCCAGTCACATGAAATACATTAAGTCTTAGTCTGACCAGAGGCCCATAGGTCTTGCCACAACTCCTGCCTCCAAAGGGGCTGGTGACCACCCATCCAGTTGGCATGGTACCATGTCAGTAGCCACAGGGTCAAGCCCCATTATATGGCCCAGCTGTCAGTGCAGACAACTATAGGGGAGGGCTCCTGGGTGATCACGAGCCATACTGCCCACAACTCAGCCCATTGATTGCTCTTCCTCTCACCGTCCTCCATCCATATTATCTCAGTCTTAGGATGGAAAGCCACAGCCCTCCACTTTGGGCGTTGCACACAGCTGCAGCTGTCTTTATGTCAAGCATCTTTAAGCATACAGGCTTTTCCCTCCAAGGACTCTTGGCTACCAATGGCTCAAAAGCAAGTTCGTTCTGCTTTCCACTGGTATACATCACTGGCCCCAATAAGTGTTGGAGTTCTCCACTTAAGGGGTGAGTAGAGAGGGTGATACACTGCTGTAAATATGTGCCTCATTTGGCCAGTGTAGGCGTCTGTGCCATGCCCCTCTGAGGCCTTTGGGCCCAGTCTTGCACCCACCCCATGGTGGGATAGGTGGTTAATTACCTTGGCTGGAGCTGTTCCAGTGATGGGCTCCATAGCCAGCAAGGCGTGGTACACAGCAGCAAGTTGCTTCTCTATCAAGGTGTACCAGACCTCTGCTCCTTTCCATAGTTGTGACCAGAATTGAATAGGTTGGTGGATCCGTTCAAGCTGCTGCCAAAGGCCCATCCATAACCATCTTCAGCTCCATGAACATCTAGCTCACAGAGCCCTGATGAATCCATTACACTCAAGGCCTTTATGGCCTTGGTTGCTTGCTTAGCAGCAGTAAAAACAGCTGCACATGTTTCATCCCAGTCCTACCTGACACCCTTTCATACCAAACTGGTATAAGGGCCTCAGAATTTGTGCCAAGTGCGGGACAAACACTCTCCAGTAGCCCAAAAGACCCAAAAACTCTTGTAATACTTCCACAGTGGTAGGGGTAGGGAAAGCCTGGACCTTGTCTATGACTGCTTCTGGAATAACTTTAGTTTTACCTGGCCAGTCAACTCCCAAGAACTTTACAGAGAAACCAGGTCCCTGAACCTTGGTGCTGTTCACGGCCCATTCTTTCTTCTGTAGATGTTGCAGCAGTCTAGGAGCTGCCCCTTCTAAATCTGCAAGAGAATCAGATGTAAGCATAATATCATCAATGTAGTGATACAGCTGTGTCATTTGTGGTTTCTTCTATGTGGCCAAGTCCTGGGCTACAAGTCTGTGACAAATGTGGGACTGTGGAGGTATCCCTGAGGAAGGACAATGAATGTCCACTGCAGCCTTCCCACATGAAGGCAAACTGTTTCTGACTTTCCTGTGCTATGTGAATAGAGAAGAAAGCATTAGCAAGGTCCACAACATAATGGTACATCCATAGTTCATGACTGAGGGTGTCCATTAGGCTGCTATAGAGGGGACAGGAGCATGAAAAGGGGGTGTGACTTTATTCAATTCCCTATAATCCATGGTTATATGCCAGAAGCCATCCAGCTGTTTTACTGGTCACACCATGGAATTAAAAGGACTATGAGTGGGCTTTATGATGCCCACCTTCTCTAACTCCTGTAGAATTTCTCCAATTTCCATGTGTCCCCCAGGCAATTTATACTGCTTAGTATTTGTCACCTGCCAAGGTACAGGCAGAACTACAAGTGGGTGATTAGCATGTCCCCTCAGAACTGCTTTTATTACATATACCCTCAGTGTGAGGTTACAGGCAGTGATATCCGTAGGTCAATATCCTACAGTAACCACAGGCCCTGTAGTATATCGACCCCCAAAATATATTCAGGGATGGGAGAAATGTCCACAGTATACACCTTTGGGGCAAACATCCTATCCTCAATGGGATTTGGGCTCTCTTCACTTTATTTGCCTTACCCCCATAGCCATCAAATCACAGGAGGAGCCCCAGGAAAATGCTCAGGGTTGCCATAAATCAGAGAACATTCAGCTCCTGTGTCCACCAGTGCCAGGACATGTTGTACATTCACAGGGGACCAATGAATTGCTAATTCTACATGTGGCCTCTGGTCCCCACCATGTCCCCCAGTGTGGGGGCCTTGACCCCCCCTCAGTCAAACTGTAATGTCAAATCATCCTCCTGTCAGGGTGAGGGCCCAGGCAGAGCCTGAGCACTATCCCCCAGGAGATCTTGCAGGGACACAGGTCGGACATAGGGCTTTGCCTCTGGTTTCCACGTCCTGGACCTCAGCGGCTAGACCTGCTGCTCTTGCTTTAATTGGTGCCACAGTTCTAACAAGATCCTAATGGGATGCCATCAATTTTTTCTTTCACTACTCCCGCCTTTATCAAATCAACTCACATCTGAGTCTTTGAGACCCTTACGGGGCCTTTTGCACCTCTCCTTTCAGTCATAGCCCATACTTCCGTCCATGCTCTTATTGTTTCAACATCCCCCAGATATGCAAAGTATGAGTAGCCTCACTTATGCGTTGCCTTATGAGGGGGAGAAGAATAGTCCTTAGGGACCCAAAGAGAGATGGGGGAGCTGTATGGAGCATCATATTTCTCATTCTTATGGTGAACAATTCCTATTGGGGCCCTGGGTCCATATTATAGATTATATTTTTTATGTCCAGCTCCCGTAACACCTACTGGAGCTCTGCATATGTTTTCCAGGTAGTAGGTAAGTATGGTAAATCACCCTGATTAGGCCAATTTGCCCTGATGGCTGCTGTCAGCCAATCCAGAAGTGCCTGATCCCCTGAGGTGTGATGGGCACTTTGAAACTGCTGCCAGAGGGAAGGGTGAGTCATCAGGGAAGTCAGTCTACCAATGCTTCCCACCCCCATCTCCTAAAGATGAAAAAGCCATGTAGGCAGAGGTTCCAATGGCTTCTGCTGAAACCAGATGCTGATGTCCACCAATTCATCCTGGGTACAGGGGTGGGGCATGGAGTGCTCCACAACCTTGGGAGGGAGCTGCTCCTCCCCCTGAGGAGCCCATGGTTGTTGCATTTTTATTTTCTTAATTACAACTGCGTGGGCCTTTAATATAGGAGGAGCTGGTGCCTTGGACAGTGGCCTTGGCAACAGTTCTGCCCTGAGCCACACCCCCTCATCCTCCCCTTACATCTCTTCTACCATTTCTGGGGCTGAAGGCACTGGTCCTTCCTCCCCCTCCTCCACAACTTCCCACAACCTGGATTCTTCTGCTGCGTCCTCCCTTGCTGCTAATGTATTTCCCAGGAGCACGACCTGTCCTCTCAATAACTGTCTCTCTTGCTTAAGGGAATCCCATAGGTCATTCCCCAACTCCTTCAAGCAACACTGAAGTATTTCTCCTGCCAAAGTCTCTTTCTCTCCTCAGTGACCCTTTTCACTGTTTCGAAAAACAAACATCCCACAATCCTGGCTGCCACACAGTCACTCGGGCCTCTAAGCAGTCTTCTATCTCATAGAAGGCTAATTCCATAGTTTCTGGTGCCTCCAACCTTCCCAATTCTAGGGAAGGGCCCACTCATCTAGGAGGTGCTTTACTGTAGACCAATTTCCCACTAGGGGCTCCCCAAGTGGAAGCCCCATGGATAAGGGGCTCCCGGGTGAAGCTGCACTCTCCATGGCTGCAGCAACTGGCACCTCTCCACCCTCCACAGGGGGGTTTCTGGGTATCTCCCCACCATCTGTAGGGCAGCCTGGCCAAGCATCACACACATCAAGACAGATTTTGGGTTCAGAGGTCATGCCAACTACAGCCAGGTGTAACTTCAGGGGAGAATATGTTTCCAGCCCTGGGGCAAATAACCTTTGAAGCTGAAATCAGTCAAAGGGAAAATAAAGTGGGAGAAACCCATTTATTGCTTACAAGCAGTAGTCCACTTCTGTTTGCCCATTTCTTTCATGACCCAGCGACAAAAAGGGACCCTACCAAACCTCCCTGGTGCAGATATGCCCTTGCTCCCCCGACCCTTATAATCACCTGCTGATATGGAGCTGGACTTCTCTCCACTCCTTGGAAACACCTATTGACATGGAGATGCACTAAGGCCAGGTGAGATATTCTAGAAATAATGCAATTTTACTCACAACTGTCATTCTTTTAAAATTTAACCTTTCCAGGGGGCATGTAGAGATATCTCACTATTTATGTTTCCCTGATTACTGTTAAAGTTGAATATCTTTTGATAATGTTTATTGACTATTTGTGTATTTTCTTTATGAAGTACTTGGTGAAGTCTTTCCCTCATTTTAATAATTGAGTCATTTATCTTTTCTTTATTGGGTTGGAATTTTAAAAATATATTTTCCATATTGGTCTTTTTCAGTTACATGTGGGACAAATGTATGTCTGTCTCATCCTTCTCCTTTGGAGATCATTGTAATAACAATAAATTTAAACAAAATACACACCTCTTACCTAAAATAATAAAACAAAACTTAGAGGAGATGGATAGCTTCCTCAAATTATAGAACACTAAAATGGACTTAATGTTTGAATATTCCTATAGTTATTACAGTAAACCACAAATCTGGGTCTAGGTTATGTGATCCAGTTTGTGTTCTAGGTGGGTTCTACAAAGCATTCAAGGGATAGATAATCCAATCTTACATGATCTTTTTTTTACATGTCATAGAAAAGGAAGTCACTCTTGTAAGTCATTTTATTAGTACAGTATAACTTCAATTCAGAGAATGATGAAGAAGACAAATTTAAAGCCCATGTCACCTAAGTACTTAACTTATACAAAAAACAAAAAACTGCTTCACACACAACAAAAATCCTGGCAAAGTTAATCCAACAACGTATTTAAAAATGTGTCTTTACTAAGTTGAATTTACGCTAATCATTCAAGAATGTTTTAGCAGAAAATATATTATAATTAACCATTTTAATATATAATCTTCAAAATAGATGAAAAACAGTATTCAGTAAGATTCAGTAAGAGGTAAGAGAAAAAGAAAAACACCATCTTAGCAAATTAGGAATAGAAGAGTATTACTTTGACAGAAGTGTCTAATAAAATCCTGCAGCAAAATCATTCTACAATGCAAAACAATAGAGGCTTACCCTTTAAAATAAGAAATGAGACAAGGGTCTGTAGGTACCAGCACTCAACATGTGAACATCTATTCAGTGTTGTAATGGAGGTCCTAGGCAGCTCAATAAGCTGTAGAAGAAATGGTTATATGGATTGGAAAAGGAGAAAGAAAAACTGCTGTTATTCACAGGCGATATGATTATTTACACAGGAAAAAAATTTCCCAAAAGAATCAAGAGATTAAACCATGAGAATTGAGTTCAACAAGTCTTCTGGATAAAGGATGCACAGATCAAAATTATGTGCATTTCTATACACCAACAACAAATAATTAGAAAACAAAAGAAAAATTTTAAGTGACATTAACAATAGCAATAACAATAACAAAAAAATGAATGGACCTAAGAATAAATCTAATGAAACATGTTGAAGAATTTTATGGAAAAATGATATAAATTTATAAAAGACACTTAAAAAGGACCCAGATCTTTCCTAAAAGAAGAACTCTACCTTGTGCATGGATCAGATGATGCAATATAAAAATGTTAGTTTTATGCAAATTAATCTAAAAGCTCAGTGCAATTTCTATCAAAACTGACAGGACTTTTCCTGGAACTTCACCAGCTTGATTCTGAAATTCTAAAATACAGAAAAATGGGCCAAAATAACCAAGACAATTTTTTTTTCTTTTTCTTTTTGGCTGGGAGGTAGGGGAGTGGTGTCAAATATCCTGATTACTTTTTCTTGCCTTTGTGACTATATTCTTGGGCAACAAGAGAGCCTGGATATGGATAAGACTTCTCCCTGGGCAAATGATGACACCCCTGAGTAACTTGTTGAGTTCTTTACCGTTTCTCATGGCTAGTTGCTTATCACCAGGGATGATGCATGTGCTCTTGTGGCCCTGGCAGCGATGCCCACCAGCGCCAGGATTTCTGCGGTCAGGTACCTGGGGACCACTGCCAGGCAGACCTGCGTGCCAGTCCCACCTGCTCCTTGTAGTTACCTTTGCACAGCAGGATGTGCCCTAGTGGCCCCACTGGGAATTGAAGGCTTGCGCTGGACAAGCGCGATTTGGCCTTAGTGTGGCATCTTGCCTTCTTGCTTTCCACGTCCTGACAATACTGCAAAAATGCAGTTACAGCCTCTTTTTCAAGGAGAAGGTTGTAGCAAAAACGATTTTAAAGAAGATCAAGGTGGGGCAGAAATTTGCCCTACTGGATACTGACACTTGTTTTTTAAAAAATGCACTACCATAATCAAGGCAGTGTGCACAACACAAAGTGCCTAATTAAATAGAATAGAAAGTCCAGAAATGGACCCAGCCATCCCTAGAAATATCATATATGAGAAAGATGGTACTGAAGATTATTTGGGAAAGGTGGAGCCATCAATGAAATTTTCCAGGACAATAGGCTAGCTAATATACTCAGTGAGATCCTTATCTTAATTGTGGATTAGGAACCTAAATATGACAAGCAAAATATTTTTTTTCGTATTTTTCCAAAGTATTATTTAAACAAGACACAAAAAGAAGAGTTATAATTTCACTAAACTTTTTCCCTCATAAGATATTCTTGAAAATGCGAACAAAAGAAGCCACAAAATGGGAGAAGGTATTTTCAACATATATGAACAAAAAATGTTCAAAAATTTGAACATTTGATACATGAAGAACTTTTACAAATCAATGGGAAAAAATATAAACAACCCAAAGGAAAAATGGGCAAAAGGTATGAATAAGCAATTTCCAGAAGGAAAATAGGAAAGGTCAATAAATACTTGAAAAGATATTCAACCACACTTGTGATCCAGAAATGAAAATTAAAGTCAAAATGAGGTAGTATTACATAGCAGTCAGATTTGCAAAACCCAAAACATCTGAAATACCAAGTGTTTATAAGCATGTAGCTCAACAAGAATACATATACGCCTGTAGAGATTAGCTAGTAGAGATCAGTACAACCATCTTGAAAAACAGTTTGGCATTGAAGGTCCATATGCCCTATTCAGCCATTTAACAATTCTATGCTACCCAGATAAACACACATGTAATGCAAAGATATGAACTAGAATATTTATAGAAATGTCATTTTAATACCAATATAGAAACACCATGTAATACCCTGTGAATAAATAAATGAATTTTGTTAGTCATCCAATGGAATCCTATACAGCAGCAAAAATGAGTGAATTAGAGCAAGGGTCATCTGCAGCCAAATCTAGTTCCTCACCTATGTTTGTACAGCCCAAGAATGAAGAATGGTTTATAAAGATGGATTTGCAATAAATAGGGGCCATTATCTTTGAAGTTATTCCCTTGAAAAGAATTCTAGTCTTTTCTAGACCCACAGTACAAAAAAATTATTCAATTGTTAGTATATTTTGAATTTCATCAGCAACTGTTTTGTGGAAATTTGTCTTTCCTCTTTTACCTAAGTACTTACATAATAGTCTGAATTTTGGTTCTTGGTTCTTAAAGCCTAAAATGTTTATGATCAGGCTCTTTACAGAAAACAGCTTGCTAACCTAGAGCCATAGATATCAACATGGACATATCTCCCAATCACAGTGTTAAGTAAAGAATTCAAGTTGCTGGAAAACATGCATAGTATGACACCACTTATATGAAGAATGGAATGACAGCATCATACTCTATGTTGCTTACGGGATCACTCCTAGATCCCCTAGAACATAAGGAAATTCATGAACGTAAAAGAGGGTGGATATGATCAAGGAGGGGGCATGTGGGGGCATTGTCTATATGGACAATATTCCATTTTTGAGGGAAGTTAAGTCTGTTAGATCTTTCTGTACATATATGCATTAAGTATTTTATAATAAAAGCATGAAGACATAAGATGAGAGAAGGACCATAGATTCTCTTCAGGGACTCTAGACTCTGCACTATTGGCCAGTCCCAACTCAGGCCTTTGCTCATGGTTCCTGAGAGAGCAGGTGGCTGTGCTGTGGCCATGAGCTGCCCCAGCTGTGACATTAGACAGTGTTTCTATCTTGGGCTGGAGGGGTGCCTGCTACTTACCCTTCTAAAAGCTTTGATGAGCTCCTCTGAGCAGAGGATACCATGGCTAGGCAGGGAGCAGAGAACACACTGACTCAAGTGAGAGAGCACTTATTTGTAACTCTGGGTCCTCCTTGAGCCTGGTTTCTTTATGGGTCCTGCCCTCTTAAGGCCGAGGCTGTGGCTAGCCTGCCATGGAGAAAGTCCCCTGGTCCAGGGACATCACACACACTCTCACTGCCACATGGGAAAGCCACCCAAGAGGGATCCCTGGTCAGTGCCTCCTCCTGGCAGGGGCAAGCTCCAAGTCAATGTGCAAGGCTGAGATTTGGGAATGGTCGCTAACCAGCCCAGCTGCTCCTGCCACCAGCTCAGGGGTACAGACCACAAGCAAGGGCTGCTTTCTTAAATCAGGACTCATTCCTCTGGGGCTGAGGATAACCTCTCAGCAAGGGTGCTCCTAGCCCAGCGGCAGACTCAGTAAAGAACTGTTAACTATGGTACTAGAGTAACTATAATGTATAAGGAAACTCTCTAGGGTACTGTTGGGCTGAGGGAGAGGGAGTGTAACTCCTGGGGGTTGGGCGGTGATGGGGGTTGGTTTGGAATCTTTCTCCTTGTTTGGGCAAATTACCTTTGAAACTGAAATCAGTCAAAGGGAGAAATAAAGTGGGAGAAACCCGTTTAGCAGTCATACACTTTTGCTCACCTGCATCTCTCACTATTTGGCTGCAGAAAAGGGTCCCCACCAACCCTCTCTGGTCTGGATATACCCTCGCTCCCCCCACCCTTACAATCACTTACTGATACAGAGATAAACTACTTCTCTCCACCCCTTGGAAACACCTACTGATATGGAGATGCACTAAGGCCAGGTGAGAGATTCTGGAAATACTGCAATTTTACCTACAGTGAGTAAGGAAGGACAGACTTGGAAGGGGTTCAGGTCTCTTTGGAGAAGGTGTGGTCAGCCCAGGCATAGCAGGGCACCAGGCGGATGGGCGCTAAGAGTGCCTGAGCCATGTGGAAGCAGGTACAAGGGGATGCAGGTGAGTATGTGACCCTCAGGGCCACAGGTTGCTCTGCACAGGCCACACGGAGGCTTGGGGAGGGAAACTGGGTGCCAGTGTTCAACAAGCCTGTGGAGCACACAGGCTCCCAGGCTCTGGGCTCTGCTGAGAGGGCCACAGAAAAGGTAGTCATCATAACCAGCCTGCAAAGTTGCAGGGGGGGGCAGCCGATCCTCATGCCCACCCAGACTACACTGGAAATGGCAGGAGGGCCCCTCCAGCGCCCTCTACTGAGGGAGAAACACTTCCAGCTAAGAGTATATGCACTGAGGGTGCATTCAGAGCTGGGAAGCAATATGTTGATGACTGGCACAAACTTTATACAAATGCACAAAATAATCATACTGAAGTGGCTGTGGGGAAAAGGAACCAATCTAAATAACTTTGGAAAACTGTTTTGCCTGGGAATTGTAAGGCTAGAAATGAAAGAAACTGTAAATATGATACTGTAATTGGTAAATTAATTTCCCAGAGGGGACCAATTCTTAAATTGCTTCACAGGTGTGCTGGGGGGAACACATAAGTAAATGGATGAGAGAAGGTGGATCAGGTTGTTTATACTGTAGGAGACGGGAGTTCCAGATACACAAGAAAGGAAGGCTGGAATGAATCCTGAGGACCGGCTTAGAATTGGAGACATCAGTAGGAACTGAATATAGACAGAGATGGGTAGATACAGAAAGAGGGTGGGTATGTCTGTGTACATGATTTACCTGTATTACCTGTGCTGCAATACCTAACTCTGTCAGCATCAAGCACACCCAGTGCTCAGACTTTTGTTTCTAAATTTCATTCTCCAATAAAAGAAAGGAAGTTTCCTTGGTGAAATGGCCTGGGGCCGGTAAATACCAGGTGAGCCTGGAGCATTCTGTAGTGCCACATAGTAAGGGAGAATGGTGGGACATGCCAAAGGCACACAGGAATCAACCTGGCAGAGCTCCCAATGGCTAAAGCTGGAACAACAGAGCTACAAAGTAAATAACAGTATTAGGCTATAACCCAAAGTATAAAATAAACATGCATGAATTCATACTGATATAAATTAAATGACTGAGTAAGTTGGGGAGAAAGACAAATCTTCTTCACAAAAGAATTCCAAATAACATATGTGGATACTCCTCCCCCCAGGAGGTGAGACTTGGTTAAGTCCCTACCACCCTCCTTCTGGATGGCCTAGATTCCTAAGGAACAGAGCAGGGAAAGGGGATGTTAGTAACTTTATGGTTAGACTCCAAGAGACACTGCCTCAACCAAGTGACAAGGTGAACACCACCAGTGATGTCCTGTAAATGTCACACATCCCTGCTAGGAAGTGTTGAGAAGGGCATTCCACCTCTGTGGTGTTATCTCCAAAACCCCACATACCCCGCCCCATCCTGAGGCTAGGGTCAGACAAACCCAGACTGGGGAACTGACACCTCAAGACTGACTGTTAAGGTCATAAAAAAAAGGAATGACTCAAAAACTGTCACAGACCAGAGGAGCCTCAGGGGACATGACAACTAAATGCAGTGCAGTATCCCAGATGGGATCGTGGGAGAGAAAGAGGATATTAATGGAAAAATTGGTAGAATCCAAATAAAGTCTGGGGTTTGGTTACTAGAAATGCACCAATGTCAGCTTTTCAGTTTTGACAAATGCGCTATGGTAATAAAAGATGGGAAAATTGGGGAAGCTGGATGAGGGTGTATGGGAAATCTTTGCAACATTACTGTAAATCTAAAATTATGCCAGAATTTAATTTATGTTTTAAAAAGCTGGTATTTTGGAGAGATTTAAGATGGCGGCATGAGAGGTGGGACAGACAACTCCTCCCAAAACTTCAGATAGTGCAAAAATATAGTTAATACAACTAACCCTAAAACAGCAACAGGAAAGAAGGCTGCAGCAGGTTGCATACAACCACATGAAACAGGGTAACGTACGAAAGCCTTGATCCAGTGGGACCCAAGCCCTTCCCCCACCCCAGCTCACTGGCAGGAGGAAGAGAAACGGAGCAGGGAGGGGGTGGAAACTTGGGACTGCTGAACACCTAGCCCTGGAGATCTGCTTTGTGAGCAGAAACCTACATTGTGTGGTGCTCTGGAGGCTGGGGAGCTGGGACAGGCAGAGGGCTTGAGAGACAGATTCTGGCCATTTGTGGAGGATGGGATCCACACCCCGCTGCTCTGGGATAAGGGAAAGGCAGGCGGTCTCAGAGGCTTCCTAGCAGTGAGAGGGCTGCTGAAGGGGCAGGGTTTGCACAGAGCTTGCTGCACGCGAGAATGGATAGGGCGACAAGGTTGTCTGGGTGCGCTCTGCCCATTAGATTGGGAACTTGGAGGTGCTCAGGCACTCCATCCCCTAGCTGGCTACTCAGCTCTGAGGCCCCCCACTGTGACACGCAGCTTGCTGAGCCTTCCTACTGGCCTGCAGGCACCTGCTTACAAACCCGCAGTCACTGCACTGGCGTCAGGCCAGTCAGAGGGAGGCGCCGCATACAACAGCTAGAGACGCAGAGCACAGAGGCTTAAACCTGTGTGTTCGGCCCACTGGCTCTGATACAGGAGACAGGCACTGCAGGCAGGATTCAGAAAACAGCTCTTTCCTCCCCCAGGCACCAGCTCTGCTCCCCGATGACCCTCAACTTTGCTCTAGGGGCTGAGCAGCTCCAGAGACTGAAGCTTCTGGGCACTAGAGGACACCACACAGAAATATGAAACTTCAAAAGAACATTGTTCAGACCAAAATATCACAAATCCCACAAAAAGGGCCAAATGAAACTGAACTCACCAATCTTCCTGAAAGAGAGTTCAAAATAAAAATCATAAACATGCTTATGGAGGTACAGAAAAATATTCAGGAACTCAGGAACAAATTTAAGATGGATATTCAATCACTAAGAAATTCCATATCTGAAATGAAACATACAATGGAGGGATTTAAAACCAGATTAGATGTAGTAGAAGAGACGGTAAATGGAATAGAAATTAGAGAAGAGGAATACAAAGAAGCTGAGGCACAGAAAGAAAAAAGAATCTCTAAGAATGAAAGAATATGGAGAGAACTGTGTAACCAATCCAAATGGAACAATATTCGCATTATAGGGGTACCAGAAGAAGAAGAGAGAGAAAAAGGGATAAAAGTGTCATTGCCAAAAACTTCCCCAATCAGGGGAAGGAGATAGTCTCTCAAGCCTTGGAGGTGCACAGATCTCCCAACACAAGGGACCCAAGGAAGACAACATCAAGACAGATAATAATTAAAATGGCAAAAATCAAGGATAAAGACAGACTTTTAAAAGCAGATAGAGAATAAAGATCACATACAAAGGAAAACCCATCAGACTATCATCGGATTTCTCAACAGAAACCTGACAGGCCAGAAGGGAGTGGCATGATATATTTAATGCTATAAAGCAGAAGGGCCTTGAACCAAGAATACTCTACCTGGAAATGTTATTATTTAAATTTGAAGGAGGGATTAAACAATTTTCAGATAAGCAAAAGCTGAGAGAATTTACCTCCCACAAACCACGTCTACAGTGAATTTTGGAGGGACTCCTATAGATGGAAGTATTCCTAAGGCTAAATAGATGACACCCAAGGGATAGGCAAGGACGACAGAATATGAGTCATAACATACAAAGAATGGAGGAGGAAGAAAAAGAAGGAAAAAAAAAAAGAATCCTTAGGTTGTGTTTGTAATAGCATACAAAGTGAGTTAAACTGGACTGTTATGTAGTAGGGGAATTACCCTTGAACCTTTGGTAACCACAAATCTAAAGCCTGCAGTGGCAATAAGTACATAACTATCAATAATCACCCTAAATATAAATGGTCTGAATGCACCAATCAAAAGACATAGAGTAATTGAATGGATAAAAAAACACCCGTCTATATGCTGCCTATAAGAGACTCACTTCAAACCCAAAGACATACACAGACTAAAACTGAAGAGATGGAAAAAGATATTTCATGCAACTATAGTGAGAAAAAAGCAGAAGTTGCAGTACTTGTATCAGACAAAATAGACTTCAAAACAAAGAAAGTAAAAAGAGACAAAGAAGGACATTACATAATGATAAAGGGGTCAGTCCAACAAGAGGATATAACTATTATAAATATCTATGCACCCAGCACAGGGTCACCTACATACAAATACTAACAGAATTAAAGGGGGAAATAGAATGCAATGCATTCATTTTGGGAGACTTCAACACACCACTCACTCCAAAGGACAGATCAACCAACAGAAAATAAAGAGACAGAGGCACTGAACAGTGTATTACAACAGATGGATCTAACAGATATCTACAGAACACTCCATCCAAAAGCAATAGGATACAAATTCTTCTCAAGTACACATGGAACATTTTCAAGAATAGATCATATACTAGGCCACAAAAAGAGCCTTAGTAAATTCAAAAAGATTGAAATTGTATCAACCAGCTTCTCAGACCACAAAGTTATGAAACTAGAAATAAATTACTCAAAGAAAATTAAAAAGCCCACAAACACATGGAGGCTTAATGACATGCTCCTAAATAATCAATGGATCAATGACCAAATAAAAACAGAGATCAAGCAATATATGGAGACAAATGACAACAATAATTCAACACCACAAAATCTGTGGGACTCAGCAAAGGCTGTGCTAAGAAGGAAATATATTGCAATACAGGCCTACCTCAGGAAAGAAGAACAATCCCATATGAACAGTCTAATCTCACAATTAACAAAACTAGAAAAAGTAGAACAAGTGAGGCCCAAAGCCAGTAGAAGGAGGGACATAATAAAGATTAAAGCAGAAATAAATAAAATCAAGAAGAATAAAACACTAGAAAGAATCAATGAAAGCAGGAGCTGGTTCTTCGAGAAAATTAACAAAATAGATAAAGCCCTAGCCAGACTTATTAAGAAAAAAAGAGAGTGTACACACATAAACAGAATCAGAAATGAGAAAGGAAAAATCACTATGAACACCACAGAAATACAAAGAATTATGAGAGAGTACTATGAAAAATTATATGGTAACAAACTGGATAACCTAGGAGAAATGGACACCTTTCTAGAAAAATACAACCCTCCAAGGCTGACCCAGGAAGAAACAGAAAATCTGAATAGAACAAGTACCAGCAAAGAAACTGAATTGGTAATCAAAAAACTACCTAAGAACAAAACTCCTGGACCAGATGGTTTCACTGCTGAATTTTATCAAACATTTAGTGAAGACCTAATACCCATCCCCTTTAAAGTTTTCCAAAAAGTAGAAGAGGAGGGAATACTCCTAAACTCATTCTATGAGGCCAATATCACTCACTACCAAAACCAGGCAAAGACATCACAAAAGAAGAAAATTACAGACCAATATCTCTGACGAATGTAGATGCAAAAATACTCAACAAAGTATTAGCAAACCGAATTCAAAAATACATCAAGATGATCATACACCATGATCCAGTGGGATTCATCCCAGGGATGCAAGGATGGTACAACAGTCGAAAATCCATTAACATCATTCACCACATCAACAAAAAGGACAAAAACCACACGATCATCTCCATAGATGCTGAAAAAGCATTCAACAAAATTCAACATTCATTCATGATAAAAACTCTCAACAAAATAAGTATAAAGGGCAAGTACCTCAACATAATAAAGACCATATATGACAAACCCACAGCCAAGATTATAGTTAACAGCAAGAAGTTGAAAGCTTTTTCTTTAAGATTGGGAACAAGACAAGGATGCCCACTCTGTCCACTTTTATTCAACATAATTCTGGAGGTCCTAGCCACGGCAACAAGACAACACAAAGAAATAAAAGGCATGCGGATTGGTAAGGAAGAAGTCAAACTGTCCCTGTTTGCAGATAACAGGATATTGTACATAAAAAACCCTAAAGAATCCACTCCAGAACTACTAGATCTAATATCAGAATTCAGTAAATTTGTGGGATACAAAATTAATACACAGAAATCTGTTGCATTCCTATGCACTAATGATTAACTAACAGAAAGGGAAAGCAGGAAAACAATTCCATTCACAATTGTATCCAAAAGAATAAAATACCTAGGAATAAACCTAAGGAAGTGAAAGACCTATATTCTGAAAACTACCAGACACTCATGAGAGAAATTAAAGAAGATACCAATAAATGGAAACACATCCCATGCTCATGGATAGGAAGGATTAATATTGTTAAAATGGCCATTCTGCCTAAAGCAATCTACAGATTCAGTTGAATCCCTTTCAAAATACCAACAGCATTCTTCAATGAACTGGAGTAAATAGTTCTAAAATTCATATGGAACCACAAAAGACCCCAAATAGCCAAAGCAATCCTGAGAAGGAAGAATAAAGCAGAGGGAATTATGCTCCCTGACTTCAAGCTCTACTACAAAGCCACAGTAATCAAGACAATTTGGTACTGGCACAAGAACAGACCCATAGACCTATGGAACAGACTAGAGAGCCCAGATATAAACCAAAGCATATATGGTCAATTAGTATACAACAAAGGAGCCATGGATATACAATGGGGAAATGTCAGCCTCTTCAACAGCTGGTGTTGGCAAAACTGGACAGCTACATGTAAGAGGATTAAACTGGATTATTGTCTAACCCCATACACAAAAGTAAACTCAAAATAGATCAAAGACCTGAATGTAAGTCATGAAACCATAAAACGCTTAGAAAAAATGTAGGCAAAATCTCTTGGACATAAACATGAGCAACTTCTTCATGACCATATCTCCCCAGGTAAAGGAAACAAAAGCAAAAATGAACAAGTGGGACTATATCAAACTAAAAAGCTTCTCTAGAGCAAAGAACACCATCAGTAAAACAAAAAGACATCCTACAGTATGGGAGAATATATTCATAAGTGACATATCCGATAAGGGGTTGACATCCAAATTATATAGAGTTCATGCACCTCAACAAATAAAAAGCAAATAGGCCAATTAAGAAATGGGCAGAGTTGCTGAACAGACACTTCTCCAAAGAAGAAATTCAGATGGGCCAACAGGCCCATGAAAAGATGCTCCACATTGCTAATCATCAGAGAAATGCAAATTAAAACCACAATGAGATATCACCTCACACCAGTTAGGATGGCCACCATCCAAAAGACAAACAACAAATGTTGGCGAGGATGTGGAGAAAGGGGAACCCTCCTATACTGCTGGTGGGAATGTAAATTAGTTCAACCATTGTGGAAAGCAGTATGGAGGCTCCTCAAAAAACTCAAGATAGAAATACCATTTGACCCAGGAATTCCACTCCTAGGAATTTACCCTAAGAATGCAGCAGCCCAGTTTGAAAAACATATGCACCCCTATGTTTATCGCAACACTATTTACAATAGCCAAGAAATGGAAGCAACCTAAGTGTCCATCAGTAGATGAATGGATAAAGAAGAGGTGGTACATATACACAATGGAATATTATTCAGCCATAAGAAGAAAACGAATCCAACCATTTGCAACAACATGGATGGAGCTAGAGGGTATTATGCTCAGTGAAACAAGCCAGGTGGAGAAAGACAAGTATCAAATGATTTCACTCATCTGTGGAGCATAAGAACAAAGAAAAAACTGAAGAAACAAAACAGCAGCAGACTCACAGAACCCAAGAATGGACTAACAGTTACCAAAGGGAAAGGAACTGGGGAAGATGAGTGGGAAGGGAGGGATAAGGGGGAAAAAGGGGAATTATAATTAGTACATATAATGTAGTGTGGGGGGGATATGGGGAAGGCAGTATAACACAGAGAAGCCAAGTAGTGATTCTATAGCATCTTACTACACTGAAGGACAGTGACTGTAATGGGGTATGTGGTGTGGACTTGAGAATAGGGGGAGTCTAGTAACCATAATGTGGCTCATGTAATTGTACATTAATAATACCAAAAAAAAAGCTGGTATTTTGAGGCAGGTTTTTTCTCCTTTCTGAGCGTCAATTACCATTGCACAATAGGAGAGTGGACTCCTTGGGGTCCGGCCAGGCCATGATGAAGACCCTGTCTGTGTGGCCAGCAGAGGCTGACCCATGCACGCTTTGCAGGGGTTTGCATGGAGTGGGGAGATGACAGATTCAAGCCCTGCCCCTATAGTGAGTACTTTGGTCTTACCGTGGGACTCAGGCAGACTTCCCTCAGCCCACAGCTTTGTTTACCCTCTCCCCCAGTGATGGACATACAGGAATTGTCACTGCCCTATCAGAAAACATGCACATCATCAAGTCTCTGTGGCCTCCCAGCTCAAACACCTGGGATTCTGAATCTTGGGGCACGTGAGTCGTCACCCTGTTCTGGCAGCACAAACCTTGAGCTGTGAGTGAGATGTGGGTCCCTGCCTGCCAAGGATTCAGGACTCCGGTTGGCCCTGGGGTGTGATGCGAGGGCAAGGAGATGCTGTGGGTGAGAAGCTCTGGATCAGGCTGCAGGAGTCCTGGTGGCAGCTCTGTGAGATTCACCCAACAAGGAGGACACCAGGCTGCTGTGGCTCCAACACGAGCAAACCAGATCGGTAACTGTCTCAAGGTTATGAAGTCAAAACACTGAGGACAACCTTAGCCAATGTTGCCAAGAGCCAACTGGGCTTTAAGCTATAGCCAACCCATAATGTCTTTTCCTTGCTTCTGCATTTTTGCTAAGTCTGCCTGGCTTCTGTGTGGGCTCCTGCCCATTTCCTGTATGGTGCTGCCTGATAAGAATCGATTTTTGCTTGAAAAAACTCTTAGAAATTTTAATATGCTTCAGTTTATCTTTAACAATTGCAATCATGTTTCTCAGTGGCCCAGGATGTCTGTATTACTGTCTATTTACACCTCATGGTCCTCTGAATGTCATCTCTAAGATGGATGGGACCTTTGTTGTGTTCAGTGGTGTATCCCAGCCCAGTGCCCAGGGAATGCTGGTTTAGTGAATGTGGGGACTAGCTGATTTTTATTTTTAGGAGTTAAAAGCCTTCCTGAACTCTCCTGTCAGTCCTGGACCCTGACTGCCCATGCAGCAGCACTGCCGAGGGCGCTGGGAACAGGAGGACCTCGGCTAGATGGCTATGCCTTCCTGGGGTGGGGGCGGGGAACCCAGCTTTCCACCCTCAGCTCTCTGCCTGTTGTCATGGTGTTTGATTTATTTGAGAGAGAGTGAGAGGGAGGGAGACAGAGAAACAGAAGGAGGAGGAGGGAAGGAAAGGAGGGGATATGAGATCACAACGTAATTACTAAACACTTTCACAAGACAGATCAAAACTGCCCCATGTCTCTTCCTTCCAGCCCTAGTCCCTCTGGAGTATATAGTAAGTCCACTGTAGAGAATTAGAAACATGCAACCCAGGATAGGTGTGGGGTGGGGTGGGGTGGGGTGGAGAGACGCTGGGACCCGGAAGGCCCCTGGACCTGGAGTTTGGGCTCACCCTGTAACCTCCCAGGGAGGGTCTGAGGGATTTGGGAGTGGACTCATTACCTAGCATTCCTGTTTCCCACTCTCTTCCCTCCCGGCCTCCCTCCCTTCCAGCCTCCTTTCTCCCATTCTCATTCAGTCATTTTGTTGGGAGGAGGTTGCTTTGGAGACACAGGGAAGTCAGAGTACAAGGCAAGGAAGGAATTTATTAAAGTGAGAGTGTCAGAGAATAACAGAACAGAATGAAAAAAGTTTATTGAACTGCTGCTTAGCATGGGGCACATCTCCCACTGACTCTTTAAGCCAGGATCACCTGGCATCCAGTGTCTTCTTGGATCTGCATGGGAAGTGAGCCCCTACCACCCCAGGATTTGGGGGAGCTGCAGAGCACTGGATGGAGTGAGATGATGTTCTGAGAACTTCTTAGAGGTAAAGAAAGTAGACTTTCAGACAGACCACTAAAGAGTATGACTGTCAGCTGCAGTTCCATCAGGGTCACACAGGCGACGGCAATTTGCAAGCTCAAATCTGAGCTCTCAGCAGCCCCTCCCTACTTACCTGAAATAGGACACAGGCAGTGAAGGTTTGAGCTGAAATCCGGAGGATTAGAATGAAAAAGCAAGTAACAAAGACACCACTGGAAAAGCGCAGAGACAAAACGTTATAAATTGAGCAGTAGAGGTTTATTTAAAGCAAAAAGGTGCACACTCAGAGAGGGCAGTGCAGGCTACCTCAGAGAAGAGGAACCCCTAAGGGTTTAGGGTCTGGAGTTTTATAGGCGGTTGAGAATTTCCCAAGGGCTAGGGGTGTGGACTTGTTAAGTGGTCCCAGAGGGTTCATCTTTGATGAGTCATTAAGTCTCTTTTCTTCTTAGTCCTCTGGGTAATTCTGCAAAATTAACAGAAAAAATTTACTGCTGATTCCTTCCCAGAATAAAAGCTTCCTGGTCTGGGGGCATATCAATTAAGACCACCTGCCCTGCCCCCAGGGTGGACAAGTTATTGTTTGTTTGCTAAACTGTATGTTAAGAATCTTACTACTTAACTTCCTGGATTTTTTAAAATGCAATTTTGGCTTTAGGTGGAATCTTCCTGTCTTTATTATGCTGTTTATAGCTGGGCCTTTTAGCAGGCTAGATTTTGCAATGGCATGATCTAATTGGCACAATGAAGACATGGGTTATACTGAGATACTTTTCCTTATCTGGGGAATATTCAAACAAACAAGGCTAATCTGCTCCTGACCTTTTGAACTTTTACTAATTAACTGATTAACTCTGAGTCTTTTCTGGCTTTCTAGTTGTAACTGGTTAAATGAGTCCTTTCTAGTGGGCTTTACTGACCTTATCCTAAATTGTGTGGTTATAACACACTAGCAGTGCCCAGCTTGTGTGGTGGCAGGCAGGCAGAAAGAAAGACTAGAACCAACATATTTTTTAACCGGCCACTGTGCCAAGTCTTTTTTTTTCTTTTTACAGAAATGATCTAATCGTCACTACAATGCTGGGAGATTATTAACTCCCATTTGAGAAATGAGGAAACTGAGGTTCAAAGAGGAGAATTAGAAATGCCACTCCCGTAGCCCAGGGGCACTGCTGGAGCTGAAGCCTACCTTTCATCTTGTGGCTGGTTTTGCCATCCCCAGGCTCCAGGTGACGCCCCTGTCTGAGATCACCCATCCCCAACTTTGGCATCATTTCTCCCTGGACCTTCCTCCCACCCACCCTCGGGGCACTGCTGTGTGTAAGGAAGCAGGAAGGCTTAGAGCTGCTTCCTTGTTCCTGCCGGGCATGGAGTGGCATGGGGGTATCTGTCAGCGTGGCCGGCAGGACAGTGGCATTTTGGCATTTCTAGGATCTTCCACCTTGAAGCAGCAGCCTCCTTTCACAAACTCAAACGTGTGCTTCCTCCCATCACTTCTAGAGGACAGCCAACCTCCTTCTGCCCTCGCCTTCCTGTCCTTCCTCTTCTAGGGCTGTGGCTGGCCTTAAAAGATTCAAAGGTGGGTTCTCCATGGCATTTCTCTTCCACGTTCCTCCTTGAGCCGTTTACAGGGAGGTGGCAGTTCCACTGTCCATCTTACCTAAGTTCTCCCAGCTTCAACTCAGTCTAGTGCCTGAGCCCCCTCCTCTGAGGAGTGAGCCCTGCCATTGATGCCAGGTTCTTGTTTGCGGAGTCGAAGAATGAACTTAGCAAACACTCAAGGTGGGAGAGCCAGTGAGAGGCTTTTATTTAGAAATAAAGTGAGAGGGCAGAGCTCCTGGCTCACGGCAGAAGTGTTCAAGAAAGTCCCCGGTGTGGGCCATTGTCTAGGGGATTTATAGGCGGTTGAGAGACAAAGGGCTAGGGATGCAGACCTGCCAGATGGTTCCAAAATGTTTATTTTTGAACAGATACTAAGGTTCTTACCAGTGGGGTATCCTTCAAAGTTAGCTTAACACAAGAAATTTACTGTTCTGATTCTTTCCCAAGACAGCCACTTTTTGATCTGAGAGCATATCAATTAAGACTGTCTGCTCTGCTTATGAAGATGGGCTGAGTTATTGTTTTTTTGATTAAAATGCAATCTTAGCTTTAAGATAGAATTTTTTCTAAATAAGCTGGGCCTTTGAACAGGCTACAGTGAATCTTACAATGGTATGTTTTAATTGACAGTGAAAATATAGGCTATGCTGAGATACTTTTCTTCATCTGGGGAGTATTCAAACTTCTAGGTCAAGTTGCTTTTGGCCTTCTAGTCTCAACTAATCTCAGTGAAGAATGCTTATATTTCTAGTTTTGATATTTTTACGTTAGAGGATTAATGTGACTTTGGCTTTGCTTAATTGTTTAACATGGAGTTTTGGTAGGAGTCTTTTTCTGGAGGCACTCGGCTTACTCTGACTACACCCATGGTCCCTGTCTCACCATGTGGATTGGAGCCCACCTCACACATCTTCACGAAGTGGAATCTCCTCACCCAGTGATCCCAACACACATCTTGACCCCATTAGGAGGCCTTGGCCCCAGCAACACTGGGTGGACAGCCAACCTGATGGTGCCTTGGATTCTATTTCTAACAAATGGTACCAACAATTAATGCACCACCTTTTGCTGGCATTAAGCAATGAACCCTGGCCCAGAGTTTTTCAGAAGATGACGTGTGAACAGCCACTTTCCAGGTGTGACTGCCAATGCCTGTGGGAGCAAATGAACCAGTCAACATGAGTGGTTTGGTCAGGAGGTAAGGGTATGGCAGGAGGGCCTTAAAGGAGGCGGGAAACTCCTGCAACCTCTTTCCTCTGAAAACTGTAACACTTGTGTTGGGTCCTCGGACTCCCAGCCCCACCAGCCTTGGCTGTGACCTCAGCATCCTTGCCATTGATATTAAGCATGCAGCTGTCCTGGGAAGTGCATGGCAGAGCTCCCTCTTTCCCACCAGTCCTCCTTCCTTGCCCCAGCGTCCTGCCCCCCACCACTCTTTCCGGCTCCCCAGCTGGGAGCTCTGCCTCCCTCTCCAGTGAACAGATCTCATGGAAGTCTGGGCCCAGCGCACAGCCAGAACCCAGGAGAGCAAAGCCTGGAGCCAGCCAGCAGACCTTATCATCGCCTTCCATCACCTCTGGCTTAGCCAGCCTGCACCCCTGAGCATTCTGCTACCAGCTTCCTTGACCCCCAAAACCCAAGCTGGGCCCTGGACTGAAGTCTGACTTGACCCAGAATTTAATCAACAAAAGAAAAGGAAGAAGACCTGCTCCTTCTGGAACTGGCAGGACCTTGGGAGAGCAGGAGGCTGGCTCGGGGGGAAGCATGGTCTCAGGGAGCTTGGCCCATAGGTCACAAGCTCCCGTCTGGAGCCCACTCAGCAGCCCCCAAGGGCGTGCAATAGTTGGTCTCTCTGCCCCCGTGTTGGGGGTGGGTTTTTGCCGTGCCGCCACTTGACGTGAGTGCGGTTGGGAGCACCAGAGGAGACAGATCGTGCTGCCTCACATTGTTAGCACTGGATGGGAACATTTGGCGGGATTTTTCACTTGTTTCCTTATTCTCAGTGTCAGCCCTTTTGATGTCCCTCCCTCAGCCACAGCTAATCCTGATTGATAGCCCAGGTCATAAGGGCTCAGTGCCACCGTGGGAGGATGGTGGACACTGGCAGAACGTTCTGGGGCGGAACATTCCAGGCCCTTCTTGGCAGTGCCTTCCCAGCAGGGACATGCAGCTTCCTAGGTGAGTAGGGGTGGGGAGTAGCCCAGAGAGCACAGCCCCAGGCCTGCGGCTGAGTCCTGCTCTGGGGCCTCAATCTTCTCCACTGGAAGATGGTCAGGACAATGGCAGAACCCCCCTTCCAGCATGGCTGGGGGCCCGGTTTGTGCACACACAGCCTCCAGAATGATGCTGGCTTTGTGCTCAGGAGTTCGCCAGCATTTGTCACACATCTTTGTTCCTTCTCTCCTTCCCTCCTTCTCCAGAGCCCATGCCTCAGCTCAAGTCCCCATCCCACTGTGAGCCGGATGGCCATGACTTCTGTCTCTTTACAATATCCACCCCCAGCCCTCTCCCACCCCTCCCTTCCCTCTTCAGCCATTGACAAGGATTGAAGGAGGAGGTTGTTCTCAAGGGAAGGAAAACCCTTTGCTCTGTGTTCCAGAGGGCCCCCAGAGGAGCATTTCTGACACCCACCCCCAAGAACAGCACCTCTGGGGAAGACTACTCCCAGGGCTGCAGGAACATGCACACCTTCATGCTGGTGGCTTTTAAAAATGAACTTTTTGTTAATATGTACCTATAGAAAAGTGCATGGTCAATATTTGTACGGGTAGATGAGTTATCACAAAATGAACACCCTCACGTAATTGCCACCTACGTCAAGAAAAATCCCCCACATCACCAGCACTCCAGGGCCCCACTCCTGCCTCTGTCAATTTCCTGTCTGTCCTCCCTGGGTTTAGGCTCCCCTCCCTTGGGCCATCGCAGGATAATCTGACCAGTCCTTGAGCTTTATAGAAAGGCAGTCCAGTGGTAGGTGCTCTTTGTGTCTCATCTCTTGCTCAGCATTGTATTTGGGAGGAGCGGCCATGTCAGAGCGGGCAGCAGCAACTGCTTCATTCTCACTGCTTAGTTTATAGTATTATAATTTATTTACACCGTCTGCCACTAGGAGACATTTTGGGTGCTTATGGGTAATGCTCCTATGAACATTCCTGTTTGTTTCTGGTCCATACATGTGTGCTTTTCAGTCAGGCACATACTAGGAGACCTGCCTGGTCCTAAGCATTGCTCTGCGGGGGATGGCAGAGCCCGGCTCATGAGAACTGGCCGAGAGATGGTCAGGAATTTGCAAAATTTTTTCCCACTCTGACCTTCCTTCCCTTTCATTCCTGTGACTTGTGAGGTTATTTATGTGTGTTGTATCTGTATGGTAGGAGTATGGTATAATGTGATATTACTCATCTCTTCCCAATTCCAAATTCAGTGATTTCCATCCATGTTGATAGCATGAAATCAACCAAGGGGGAGTTTTTACACCATGGAAATTGGCAAATGCTACAAATCAGGGCTTGGTAGGTTTAATTATTGTTTTGTTGATTGTCTAGAGTTAGATCTCAGAGAGTGATAGACAAAATGTCAATAATGCACATTAAACTTACAAGTGTGTCATTTCTATAGCTACAATGGTGTAAATACTCAAAAAACTGAGGAAATGTTTCCCCAGTATTGGAGAACTATTATCTGAAAACTGTATCTGACATATGTCTAGTTGTTTCTCTTTCATGTCACTCTTGAACAGAAGCAAAAATATCAACCAATATTCATGTCCCAGAGCCAGTTGTGAAGCACTAATCAGCTCAGTGTCGGGTATAGGGCATATTCTGCTTTAGCTGATACTGCCAAAGAGTTCTCTAAATTTTTTTTTTATACTGATTTACATGTCTGTTGGGTTTTTAAACAAAATTCCATTGTACTTTGTACTCCTATCTCAGGACCAGCAGTTTTCTAGAAACTAAGGCTATGGCTGAGCAAACAAGCAGACACAAGCTGGTTCCATAATTATTGGCCAAAGGTTTCATGAGCAGATGTTACTTCCATAGGGCCACTTGCTCAAGTGAGATCCAGGCAGGGCAGGAGGCTGCCCTCTGATGGCCCTGAGACATAGAGTGTGGAAGGGAGGTACCAGGCATGGGGGCAGGGACTCTGTGAGTGCTGTGGGACAAGGAGCCTGGCTGGGGTTTACTCCCTTAAACAGTGGCAGGGGGCGGGGGGTGTCTCTACTGTCCAGGTCTCCTGTCCTTTGTGTATCAGCCCCACGGCCCACGTGGAAGGAAGCCTGAACCAGACTGTCCCTGGGGTAGAAGCCTAGTTTGAGGAAGCTCTGCTCTCTTGTTGAGGCTTTTCTCATTGTTTTTTTTTCCCTTACCGTCTTGAATGTTACTGCTCTGATCCAATCTCAATAAATTCTTTGGTAAACTGACATTTGTGGGCAACACAGTGGCCCAGAAAATGATGGATAAACATTGTCCCCAAATGCACACAAACCCTCTGAGGCTCATGAATGTGCCCATTGTTCTCCTCGCACATGAATGTAGATGTCCAGGAGCTCTTTTTCTCATGGAGAGGCCACGCTGTGGTCAACAAACAACTACATATAAGTTTTAGCTATGAAACTCCTCGAGGCAGGCTCTGCACTAGGTCTGGACTGTACAAAGAAAAGCTTCAGCTTTTCTGAGTTCAGTTAAAAGGAACCAGCTTACATGAAACAGTGCACATAAGTGAAGGCTTGAATGGGAGACTGTCTGCACTCCACTGAACCAGGCACGGGAAGGTATGGGGAGCAGAAAGGTCAGAGTGGGGCTTGAAGGGATGGTTAGGAAAGTTGTAGAGCCTAGTCTCCCCGGTGTGAGAATGATGAATGGATATGGTGCAGAGGATTTCATGACCCCCTGGAGTTGGACAGTGTTTGATGGAACTAGGCATCAGCCTTATCCTGTGGAGAAAATGGACCCATGGTCGAAAAAATAATTTTAAATAAAGTCCCAGACCTCTGCCTTTGACTCCTGTAGTACCTGTGTGACTCTGGGTGGGAGCAAGTCAGAAACCTCCTCTCCTGGAGGCCTAAGGGTCTGTCAATCAGATGGAGTCCTGAGTGGACTGGTCTCCCATCTCCCAAGCTGTTCCTTCCAGTCTTCCATCTCAGTCAACACAAGCTCATCCTACCAGCTTTTCAGGCCAAGCACCTTAACATTATCCTGCCTTCCTGACCTTCACAGCCCACAGCCCTGGTAATGTAAGCAAATCCCATGGTGTCTACCTTCAAAACATGTCCAAAATCCAGCCCACCTTGTCACTTCCCCGTGCTGCATCCCAGACTAAGCTGCCGCATCTTTGTCTCAGATTTTTGCTGAGCTTCCACACTGTCTCTCTGCTCCCCCTCGCTCCTCCCTTTCAGCCTAGTCTTAGCCCCTCCAATGGCTCCTACCTCCCCAGAGTAAAAGCAGAAGTTCTTCCAGCTACCCATGAGGCCCCACAATTCCTGGCCCCTCCTTCAGTGGCCCCTCAGTCACTTGGTCCCAGCCAAGCCCACCCTGTGGCGATTGCTGGAAGATGCCGGTGTGTGTGTGTGTGTGTGTAGGGGCTTTTCCTGCCTCCTCCAGAGCTTCCACAGGTGGGAGGCAGACGCCCCTACCCATTTTTATAGGGCACTGGGCACAGGCATGGTCTTCCAGGCTTTTCCCTGGACATTCTTATCTCCCCTGTGGTGGTAACTGCCTGCTGCCTTGTCTGTTGTTCTTGGGGGCAGGGACCAAGTCTAATTTATGTTGTCGTTGTATCCCCCACAGTGCAAGCAGTCCGGGAGCCAGATTCTACCTAGCCCTACCAGGCAGGTCTGGGCAGGCCACAGGCCCTCTCTGGGCCCAGAGACCCCATTTTAAAAATGGCATCAAAGTGAGCATTCAGCTCTGAAAGTGTCTGATTTTTTTGGTCAAATTATTTCATAGGAGCAACCTCAAGCCAGAATATTTCCAAATATCCTGGAAATTATTCAACTTCTCTGACTCCTCCATTTCCAAATAGCCATCAGGTTCTGCTTCATCAACCAGGCCCCTGGCTTTGCCCACAGCTTCCTCATTCTATGAGTCATCTTCTGGCTTTCTATCTTCATCTTGGCTCTCTGGCATTCATGTTGCCTCTTGCTGCTGTTTCCTCATCAAGGTGTATCTTCCCCAGTTGGTCAGGGAATGGTGGTTAAGAACCAGCTAGGCCTGGACTCACCCCTGAGACCTTGGCACTCTCCATGGCCCCTGCTGTTGCCTGCTGGTAGGCAAAACACACCAACTGTCTTTACACAGTGATCCTCAGCTCCTATGGAAGTGACCAAGTGGCTATGTGGATTCTGGGAAAGCTTCACTTATAGCCTAGAGAGCCTTGGAGGTGGGAGAGAGAAGATATGAGGCAGAGGTAGGATATGAGACTCCTGGGGCAGCTAGCTGGTAGCAGAAAGTTCCAAGAAGAGCCACTGAGGCTGCTGGGAGAGGCTGTTAGGGGAGCTGGGGACCATGGGACTGAGGGGAGAGCAGAGGAGTGGTGGGAGAGACAGATGTATAGATAAGGGAGAGAGACCTGGAGATCGAGAAAATGGAAGTCATAAAGGAGAGAGAAGGAGAGCAACAGAGTTACAGATAGGCTAGAACGAGGGCCTAGGGACCTGGGGACATGTGTTCAAGGGTCAGAAAGACAGATGTCCTGAGTCAAGGACTGCACGCACTTTGCCGGGTTTGGTTTGAAGAGGGAGACCGTGCAGAAAGTGGCTCCACTCTGTGTTTTGTACTTCTGCTCCTCACAGATCTCTGTGGATGCCTCTAACATGTGATTAACCACAGATGCTCATGGCTCACCTGGAGCCTGTACGTCTTCTCCTGGGAAGGGAACTCCTTGCAGGTTGGGATCTTCAGGGCACCACATGAGGTCTGGCTCACAGTGGGGCTCACAAACGTCTGGAAACAATAACAGTAATTGTTTACATTTCCTAAGTTTTCAAAATATGGCTTGTACTGAACATCTTTCATTCACTTATTCACTCAAAAAATATCAATTAAGCAGCCCCCCACGTGCTGGGCACTGTTCTAAGCATAGGTGTAAGTTACTTCATTAAATATTAACAATTTTATGAGTAAAGGACTTTTGATACTTCTATTTTTCATAGGGAAACCAAAGCTTAGACAGGTTAAATGATTTACCCAGATCTGGGAAGTGGGTAAGAGATGGAACAGGCTTCAAACTCCCATGTCTGTGATTTTATAATCACTCCCATCACTGCCACTGCCTTTCAGGGCATCAGACTATCTAGTGAATGAAAGAAAGACAAGGGAATCACCTGGAACGGAGGCGTGGTATTGTGGTGTGCTCAGAAAAACTGGGCTATATCTGAGCTTAGAAGAGCTAAAGGAAGAGGAACATGACTGGTGGAGGGAATGGGAAGGAAATATGACCCTGAAGAAGATAGAAAGAAATCCTTTAAGTCAGTAAGAAGAAGACTGATTAACAAACTTAAAAAATGGGAAATGATGTGAGCAGCTACATGAAAAATGAGACTATCCAAATGCTCCCCAAAATGAGGTGCTTATTAGCCTCATTAGTTATTAGGGAAATCTCAAATTAAAACCATGCCATATCACCACATCCTCAACAGAATGGCTAAAATAAAAAAGAGAATTCCAAGTATTGGAAAGGATGTGAAGCAACTGGAACTCTCATATATGTTGGTGATTGTTACAACTAACTTTGGAAAACTGGCAGAATTTTCTATAGTAGAACATTGTGCTATGTGTATGTCCAAAAGAAATGAGTACATATGTTCACTAGAGCACTATTGTAATAGCCTCAAATTAGAAATACACAAATGTTTATTACTAATAGGAAAAGGCAGACACATTTTAGTATATTCACAAAAACAAAGACTATATAGCAATGAGAATGTAAGCATAATTTCCTCATGGAACAACATGGGAGACTCTCCTAAACAAAATTTTGAACAAAAAGACTCAGGCACATTCTACATTATTTCATTTGTAAAAATTTTAAACAGAGTCAAAACCAATATATTATGTTAGACATCAGGATTGTGGTAATTTTGGGGGTAGTGACTGGAAAGAGGCGTGTATAGGGCTTCTGGGAGCTGGTGATATTTTGTTCATTTTTGATACTGTTTTGTAGAGGGCTGTTCAGGTTTTTATTTTTAAGTGTATTTTTTAATAGAAGTATAGTTGATACACAACATTATACTGGTTTCAAGTGTACAATACAGTGACTCAACAGTTACACACATTATTAAATTCTTACCCCAGCTAGTGCAGTTGGTATCTGTCAACATAGGAAGATGTTACAGAATCAATGACTATATTCTCCATGCTGCACTTCCATCCCCATGACCAACTTACACTATGATTGGGGTTTTGTGCCTCTTTATCCCCCTCACACACCCCACCCACCTACCCCAACCCCTCCCCCATGGTAACCACTAGTCCTTCTTGTTTATGAGTCTATTGCTGTTTTTTTCATTTTGCTTTGTTTTGGTTTTAGCTTCCACATATAATTGAAATCATATGGTCTTTGTCTTTCTCTACCTGGCTTATTTCTCTTAGCAGAATACCCTCTAGGTCTATCCATGGTGTCTCAGATGGCAGGATTTCTTTCTTTTTATGGATGAATAATTTTCCCTTGTGTACATGTACCACAACTTCTTTAGCCACTCATCTATTGATGAACAGTTTGGCTGCTTCCATATCTTAGCTAGTAAATAATGCAGCAATAAACAGAAGGGTGCATATATCTTTTTGAATCAGAGACTTTGTTTTTTGGGGGTAAATTCCTAGAAGTGGAGTTACTGGGTCATATGGTATTACTATTTTTAGTTTTTTGAGGAACCTCCATACTGCTTTTCATAATGGCTGCACCAATCCACATTCCCACCAATTGTGTAGGAGGGTTCCCTTTTCCCCATCTCCTCACCAACGCCTGTTATTTCTTGTCTTTTGGATAGTGGTCATTCTAACTGGTGTGAGGTGATATCTCATTGAGATTTTTATTTGTATTTCCCTCATGATTAGTGATGTGGAGCATCTTTTTATGTGCCTGCTTGCCATCTGTATTCTTTGGAAAATTGTTCAGTTCATCTGCCCATTTTTAATTAGGTTATTTTTTTGTGTGTGTTGAGGCATATGAGCTTTTTTGATATATTTTGGTTGTTAATGCTTTATCAGATAAATCATTTACGAATATATTCTCCCATACTGTAGGTTGCCTTTTTGTTCTGCTGATGGTGTCCTTTGCTGTCAGAAGATTTTTGGTTTGACGTTGTCCCACTTGTTCATTTTTGATTTTGTATCCCTTGCCTGAGAGATGTGTCCAGGAAAGAATTGCTCATACTTATGCTCAAGAGACTTTTGCCTATGTTTTCTTCTAAGAGTTTTATGGTTTCATGCCTTACATTTAGGTCTTTAATCCATTTCAAGTTTACTTTTATATATGGAGTTAGTCCGTAATCCAGTTTCATTCTCTTGCATGTAGCTGTCCAGTTTTCCCAACACCAGTTGTTGAAGAGGCTGTCTTTTCCCCATTGTCTATGGTCCCTTTATCATATATTAATTGACCATATATGTGTGGGTTTATATCTGGGTTTCGTATCTGTTCCATTGATCTATGGGTCTGTTCTGTCAGTATCATATTGTTTTGATTACTGTAGCTTTGTAGTATAGCTTGAAGTCAGGGGCATAGTACCCCAGCTTTGTTCTTTCTCAAGATTGCTTTGGCTATTTGGAGTCTTTTGTGTTTACATAGGAATTTTAAGATGATTTGCTCCAGTTCATTGAAAAATGCCATTGGTATTTTGATAATGATTGCATTGAATCTGTAAATTGCTTTGGGCAGGGTGGCTATTTTGACAATATTAGTTCTTCCTATCCACAAGCATGGGATATATTTCCATTGATTTGTATCTTCTTCAGTGTTTTTCATTAGTGTCTTATAGTTTTCAGAGTACAGGTCTTTCATCTCCCTGGTTAGGATTATTCCTAGATATTTTATTATTTTTGATGCAGCTGTATATGGAATTATTTTCCTAATTTCTCTTTCTGCTAGTTTGTTGTTGGTGTATAGAAACACAACAGATTTCTGTATACTGATTTTGTGTCCTGCCACTTTGCTGAATTCAGTTATTTGTTCTAAGTTTTTTGGTGGAGTTTTTAGGGTTTTCTATACACAGTATCACGTCATCTGCAAATAGTAACAGTTTCACTTCTTCCTTACCAATTTAGATGCATTTTATCTCTTTATCTTGTCTGATTACCATGCCTAGGACCTCCAGTACTATGCTGAATAAAAGTGGTGAGAGTGGGCATCCTTATCTTATTCCTGATCTTAGAGAAAAAGCTTTGAGCTTTTTTCCATTGAACTTGATGATAGCTGTGAGTTTGTTGTATATGGCTGTATTATGCTGAGGTATGTTCCTTCTATACACATTTTGTTGAGAATTTTTATCAAGAATGGATGTTGAATTTTATTAAATGCTTTTTCAGCATCTATTGAGATTTTAAAAATTCACAAGGCCCTTGTGTTTTGTTTATTCATTATATTATATATACTATACTTCAATAAAAAGTTTACTTTTAAAGCTGAATATTACTATATTACCAGACTAGAATATATATAAATATATGTTATTATGGAATATATATATATATTTTTTTTTGGAAAAAATATATTATGTGTATATATATATTATATACATTTTAAAATAAACATATATTTAGTTTGGTATTCAAAAGTAAATCAATACATTGTGGGGTATTTTGTTTAGTACACATGGTGTGGGGGATCACGGGGAAAACAGTGTAGCACAGAGAAGGCAAACAGTAAATCTGTGTCATCTTACTACACTGATGGACAGTGACTGAATTGAGATATGCATGGGGACTTGATAATACGGGTAAATGTAGTAACCACATTGTTTTTTCATGTGAAACCTTCATAATAGTGTATATCAATAATACCTTATTAAAAATAAAAAATAGTAAAATAATAAAAAATAAATCAATGCAATTCATTACAAAAGAGAAAAAGCAAATGATTATTTCAATAGATGCTGAAATTCCACATTCATTTATGTTAAAAACTAGTATCAAAGGAAATTTCCTTAATTTGCAAAGATCTACAAATCTATGAAAAACCTGCAGTCAACAGATATCATATTTAGTGGAGGAAGTGTTGTAAACTTTCCTTCGGGGAGAGCAGGAACATGACCTGGGTGACATTATCTCCATAGATACATTCAACACTGTACTCAAAGTCTCTTACAGTGCAAAATTATGGGAAAGAAAGTAATAACATTCCTATTATTATGTTTGTAAGAACTCCCAAATAATTAGAATTAATAAATGAATTTAGTGATATTGTCAGATATAAGGATAATATACAAAAATAGACTGTATGTCTTATATTAGCAATTATTAGAAAAATGAAATGAAAACCAGAAAATGAAAAAATGGATGATCTCACCAACATAATGAATTAAAGAAATCAAATAAAAAATATGTTTATTTTATGACTCCATCTATATAAAGTTGAAAAATAGGCAAAACTGAACTACTGTGTTAGAAATTATGATAGTAGTTAACTTTGGGTCTGGGACAGTATGTTGGTTTGAGTTGAAGGTATAGATGGGGGCTCGTGGACATTGGTAATGTTTTCTTTTTTGACCTGGGTGGTGGTTATCTTTGGGATAATTTCTTGAATTGTACATTTATGTTTTTATGCTTTTCTGTATGAGTCACTTCAAAAAAAAGTAAAAAATGCTGCTTGGCTAGCTTGAATTAGGGGATCCATAATGATCAGTTGGCTGTAGCCAGATCAAAAGAGCCGTGTGGTTCAAGGGTATCCCCTTGCAAAGCAGTAGGGATGGGAAGGAGAGGACAGGGGTAAGGGAGGAGAGCTCCAGAAGAAAGTGATCTCGTCTCATAGAGGCTTTCCCCCAAGCTAATGGAGTTCAGAGAGTACACGTGCCCCCGCACCTCCACCATATCTGATCATACCTGCATTTCTGTGTTTCTCCAGTACGTTGTCTTGGCCATTTGTTTCAGAACTACCTGGGTGCTCATTCAAAGTCATAACTTCATGATCTTGGGAGAAACTCAAGCTCACCGTTTCTGACTTTGACCCATTGATTATTTAGAAGTGTGATGCTTAGTTTCTAAGTGTTTGGTGATTTTTCTACCCTTTTTTTATTGATTTGTAGTTTAATTGTGATCAGAGAATACATTTTATGTAATTTCAGTTCTTTTAAATTTGTTGAGGTTTGTTTTATGTCCCAGTGTTGCCGGGCAGCTGCATCTAGGCAGGTCTCTCCCTGTGCGCTAGGTGAAGCACTAGATGAAACCTCAGCCTGGACGGGGGACGGTTCTTGACTCTGGAGGAGGAGGAATTCTCGAACAGGCCAGACAAGTGTAGGTAAGGAAAGAATTCATTAACGTGAGAGTTGCAGGGAATGACAGCAGCCATGCAGTCAGCAGAGAGCAAGGAAGAGCAGAGGCTCACTGAACTGCTCAGCATAGGGCAGATCCCTTGCCAGCTCCTGAAGCCAGGATCACCTGGTGTCCAGTGTCTGCTTGGAACTGCACAGCGTTGGAACTGAACCCCCACCACCCCAGATTTGGGGGAGCTGCAGAGCACTGGTTGGAGTGAGATTATGTTCTGAGAACTTCCCAAAGGCCAAGAAAGGTCAGGCAGGCTGCTAAAGAGATTGATCATACAGCTGCAGTCCTGTCCGGGTCACCCAGGTGACGAGAACTTGTAAGCCAAAATCAGAGCTCAGTAGTCCCTCCCTACTTATCTGAAGTAGGACAGAGAGCAGAGTTCAGACTTGTGCTTAAGTCTGGAAAATAAAATGAAATGGCAAGGGGACAAAGATGCTTACCACTGGAAGAATGCAGAGACAAAATGCAGTAAGTTGAACAGTGATAATTTTTAAAATTCAAGGCAAAAAGTACACACTCAAAGAAAGAGGAGTGCCGGCAACCTCAGAGAGTGGAGCCCTTAAGGACTTAGGAGTCTGTCTTTTAAAGCTTTCAAGAATAGGGAGAAGGTTGGAGGGTATGGCATCACAGTTGTTGGGCTTAGACTTGTGGTCTCATGATGTCTCTTTCCAGTGAGAGACACTATGTCACCACCCACAGACAGTCCCCTAGATAACTCTGTAAGATAAACTTAACACGAGGAATTTATCGATCCAGTTCCTTTCCAAGATAGTGGTTTCCCTCAGGCACTGGGAACATATCAGTTAAGACTGCTTACCTTGCTCTGAGATAGGTTGTTGGCTAATTACCAAGGAATATGTCAGAAATCCTACCTTCTAACTCCCTTGTTTTTAAAATGGGATCTTAGCTTTAAGGAGTCCCTCCTGTTCTTACTATACTGTTTATATCAGCATTTTTCATCATAGACTGGAGAAGTTAATCATGATGCTTGTTCCATGTTCTGCCCTACTTCACCAGGACCTGCTTTATCTGACTAAATGATCTGTGGGAACTTGAGAAGAATGTATATTCTGGTGTCGGGCAGAGTGTTTCGTCAATGCTGATTGGCTGTTGTGGGCTGATGGTGTTCCCAGATTCTTCCACCCCCTTGCTGATTTGCCGTCTCCCCATTCTAACAGTTGTTGAAAGAAGGGTTTAAAGTCTCCAACTGCAATTGTGGATTTGTCTATCTCTCCTTTTGGTTCTGTCAGTCTTTTCTTTACATATTTTTCAGCTCTGCATTTTGGGGCATACACACTTAGGCTTAGTATGATCTCTTGTACTGATTATCAGTATGTCCCTTATAATTTTCTTGGCTCTGAATTTGACTTTATCTGATATTTAATACAGCCACTCCTACTTTCATTTTTATTAATATTTAATATTTTTCCATCCTTTTGCTTTCAACCTAGCTATATTGTTACATGGTCTAGTAAGTTTCTTGTTTTGATTAAGCCACTCTGCCAATCTTAGTCACTTTGTTGGAGTATTGAGACTACTTGTGTTTGATATAATTATTGCTATATTAGGCTTAAGTCTGCCATTTTATTTTTTGTTTGTTTCCTCTGTTTTTATGTTTTCACTGTTTTATTTTTTCTACTGTCCTGTGGGTTACTTAAAATATTTTTTAGAATTCCATTTTGATTTATCTATAGTGTTTTTGAGTATATCTCTTTGTATAGTTTACTTAGTGGTTGCTCTAGGTATTACTTTGTACACAGAATTTATCATGATCTACTGGCCTGTTAGGCTGAATAATGGACCCCATGTCCTAAATCCTGGAACCTGTAAATATGTTACCTTAACATGGCAAAAGAGACTTTGCAAATATAATTAAATTAAAGATCTTAAAATGAGGAGATTAACCTGGATTATCCAGGTGGGCCATATGGAATCACAAGGTTTTTTATAAGGAGTCCAGAGAGTCAGGGTGAGAGATGGAGATGTAATGCTAGAAACAGAAATGAGAGTGAGGTAGGGCCAAGACCCGCGGAATATGATCGGCCTCCAGAAGCCGGAAGAGGCAAGGAAGTGGATACCCTGCCAGTCTCTGGAAGGAAGGCGGTCAGGTGTTCTTTAGCTTACTGAGGATGATTTGAATCTCCACCTTTAGAACTGTGAAATGATAAATTTGTGTTGTTTTAAGCCACTGTGCCTGTCAGCTCCAAGGTTTTAAGCTGTATTTGGCAGGGGGAATAGGGAGAGATGTGTCTATTCCATCTTGATCCAAAATTGGAAGGTACACATGGCGTTCTGAGGAGCTGGTGGGACTTCCAGGCTGAGTTGTCCAGTTCACGGCTGAGTATACTTCCAACGGAGTAGATGTGAGATCTGGGCAATACAGCTCTGTGAGCTTTCAGCACAGACAGGGAAGCTTAAAGGGAGAAGGAGGATGAGATCGCTCAGTGTGGAGGGGTGGAGAGGAGGGGTAAGGGAAGACGCCTTGGAACCACTATTCACTCTGTGGGTCTGAAGACTCCTCAAGGATGGACTGCAGTGGAGGAGACAAGAAGCAGCACAGATGACCAGGAGCTGAGGCAGAAGCCCAGGGCCATCTCAGTGCCTTGGAATTGAAAGGAACCCCTGGGTACAAGAGCAGGATGAAGGAAGACTCAGTGCATTTGGGCTCCAGAGGACGCCCAGTGAGTGAAGGAGAAGGGGAGTCAGAAAGGACGCACAAGTATTGATCCGGGGAGACTAAGAGCCTGGGCCCAGACCTGACAGATGAGGGTGAAGAGGACACCATAGTAGGGGCAGGGTTCTAGAGAGGGAGGAAATGCGGAGAAGGGCAGGAAGGACAAGCCGAGAGAAACTCTTTGATTGCTGAGTTTCCTTTATAAGTGGGGCAACATTGGGCAACAACGCTATTGGCTCAGAGTCATTGCTCTCCTGGGCCCCAGCCCCCACCCCTCAGCTTCTTCCAGGCCCGTCACCAACACCCTACATTCCAGAGAGTTCGGCTCGCTTTTTAAGAAGGTTGACTAAGCAGCTGAACTTTAAGAGTTCATTCCCATCTGGATATAATACTCTCTGGAGAAATATTTGCTCAGAATCAAGATCTGCTTGGTGAATCAAGAAAAGGGGTGTCTTCTTCCCCCCCTTTGTCCCCTCTCACCCTCAGTGTGAGCACACAGGAGGTTGAGGGCATGTGCACAGGATGTCTGGAAAGAACCCTAGGCTGGTGCTCTCTGTAACTCAGGAGTGCATGCAGGTAGGATTAAATGCCACAGCTCATGAGCAAGCCTCTCCCAAAGGGACCTGAGCTTGTGCTAGTTTTACTTCCCGTTTCAGCTGAACAAGAGGAGGCAGAATCTAGAGCTGGGAGGGAGTGGAAGGGAAGGAAAGGATAGGGAAAGGCAGTTCCTGGAGAAGACTGCACCTTGAAGGAGCTAGGGAGGGAGGTCCTAGTCTGACAAGACCCCTTTGGAGATTCCAACAAGCCTTGCTTGCAGACTAATCACTAGATGGGAGCATCTCTGGCCTCCGGGAGGCAGTGCATTAGGGTTGGGAGGGCCTGGCCTCCTGTGGCCACAGCTCTCCCAGTTTATCACTGGTTTACCTGCTCCTCTCCTGGAGCCCTCTCTCCTTGTCTCGGGAAGCTAAGATGGGCTGTAGGGGAGGAAAGAGGCCTTTCAATAGAAATAGGTCCTAGCTTTCCTGCAGGAGGTTGTTGGGTGCTGGGGGTGAGGGAGGTCCGTCTTCTCCAGCCTTTCTCTTTACCTCCCTATCTGCTGTCCTCATGCTGACCCTCCGCAAGACAGTGGGCGGGAGGATGCTGCTGTGGGCGTGGCAGAGGGCACTGTCCAACTCTCCCTGTGCTTTTAGTTAGGGTTTACCTTCCTTCGTTCCATTATACGAGGTCTTGTGTTCTGTTCAACTCTGATGTTCCTGCTCTTCCTCCAGGTCAGGGGCAGGACCAGAATGTCTTACCGGCTGGGACATCTCTGCAAAGCATGACCTGGGGAAGAGCCAAGATGGGCACAGCCGCCCCACAATGCTGTGCTGGAGCTCAGTGCTCCAGCCACTCTCCTGGACCAGCTTCTTCCCTCCTCTGGCAGGACAGGAAGAGTGGCTTCAATTAGGTAGTAGCCCAAGGATTTGGGGGCTCTTGGCCTCTGCTCCCACTTCTCTACATACTTGCCTAGTCACCAAGGCCTCAGTGAGGCTCCACCCTGGGCCAGGCTTTGGGCTGGACCTTGAGGATCTCTAGATTCCCTCCGAGAGCTCCGCATCAGAGGGTGGCTGCCGGGAGGTGGACCAGTGATTACAATACTATGAAAGAAGGACGCTCAGCCGGGGTCAGAGAAGCGGCCCCGTGGAGGGCGTCCATCGCAAATGTAGATGCATGTGTTTAAGAGGGAGGGAAGGAGACAGCTAGAGATGGAGAAAGAAGCCCAGGAGAGAACAACAGAAAGAGAGAAGGTGGTGGTGGGGGAGGCAGGGATTCGAGACAGAGGCATGGAGAAGTACCTGGAGAGCAGGACGGGGTAAGGTGGAGCATTCTAGATAGTATGGGTGTCTGGGGGCAGTCATATGCTCTGTTAGAAGGGGTCTGTGGGAAAATTAACTGCTTTGTCTCCAAAAGGGTGGGCTGTTCCCTCTGCTTTCAAAGCTCCCTACCATACCTATGGCATTAGACCTGCACACTGGATGTTGACTGTCAGTACAGACAGCTCCTCCCACTTGACCAGGCGGCCCCAGAGGCCACTTCCTGCTCCCCCTTATGTCCCTGTACCCAGCTGAGCCTGACTGGAGGAGACTGATGAGTACCTGCAAATTTGGACAATAGCTTGCCTGTACTGAGCACTGTGAAAGCACTTCAAACATCAGGTTTTAACTCCACCCACTTCATGAGGTAAGTATTATCTGTGTCCCTTTTTTACACATGCAGAAACTGAGGCTTAGGCAGGTTGACAGACTGTCTCAGGTCCACATGGCTGTTTAGGGTGGAGCAGGTTCAGACCCAGGTGTCCAATCCCACCTCATGTGCCTCTAACCACATCTCCCCCGTGCCCTCCACCCTGCTAGGGGGTCCGGTGAAGAAATGCATAGAGGGATGAGGCAGGGCAGTCCACCTGGAGCAGCAGCCAGGGGGCCCGGCACTCCCGGCCTCTGCGAGCTGGGGAGGAGGAGCGGCAGCTTCATCCAGGGAAAGAGGAAGGAAGAGGCTCCTTGCTCCTCCGAATGCCATCTCCACCTCCTTCTCAGTGAAGGCCCTCCTGACTTTCCCCGTAGGCTGCCGGCCACAGACCTGGAGGCCTCCAGCCAGCCAGCTGAGCTGCAGAGGCTGGAGGCTGCGAAGCAGATTCTCTCCCTGTCTGAACGCAGCCCTGGGAAGCCCTAGGGGCTCCAGGCTCAGCTGCTTCCTGCCAAGGGGTTTCTCTGGCCGGCGCCTCATTCCTTCTGGGAAGAAATTTGCATGGCTGGCCCTGGGTCAGCTGCCACCACCCTCCAGGCTGCTTTTGGCCAGCATCTTCCAGGAAGACTTCCTAGGCCTGGCCTGCTGTCTGGATGTGGCACTTAGGTGCTCATGGAGTTTGGATGTTTGCCAGGGACAGGGAGGGCTATCCTGGCCAGGAGACTTGAAATCTCACCACTGAGGAAACCTGGGATGTTTCCGCTGCCCCTTGGACCACCAGGCAGAGTGGTGCCGTGGCAAGCAGCTGGTCTGCAGGGCGCCCAGCCCCAGGCTGTAGTCTGGCCCTGTGAGGAGAGGGTCCAGAGGGAAGAGGTTCTGGTTGTCAGGAGGGGTAGGTGAGGAGGAGGTGGAGGAGGAAGAGGGCTGTTTAAGGAGATAGACGCTCTTTGTCTCTGTGGGTTCTTTGTGAATTGGGCAACATTTGGCAATAAGACATATTAGTTAATAAAGCCTCAACTTTCCTGCCTGCCACCCTTCAGCTAGCTTCCTCCTGATGGCAGTCCCTACCACCCAGAGACATGCCCCAAAACATGCCCCAAGACATGCTCCAGGATCTTTGGTTCTGTATGGTGGGGGGGCAACTCGGGGCCAAACATTAAGGCCTTGATCCAGAGACCATGCCATCACACTGGCTGAGAGGCGGGGACCTCTCTGTCCCTCTCTTCCTCATTATCACTTTCTGCTCTAGAAATTTGTCACTGGACAGTTAGCTGGGTGACTGGGTGAGTTTCTTTGCTCGAACCTCCTCTGAAAAGCAGGTCTCATGAGGGCTTCTGTGAGGGCCAAAAGCCACGGCTGTTGTGTGGAAGGGGCTGCACAGTGCCTGGCCCACAGAAGGGGTTCGATACTTGGGGTTTTCCTGTGTGCTGAGGCTAGGAGCTGCGAAAATCTGGGGCCTCACCTCTGTATCCTGGGCTTCCAGAGGGTTTTGGGCCCTGTGAAAGAGATCACCCCTGCTTGTGGGGCTCCTGGGAGACTCAGGGCCTGCAGTTCTGTCTCTATCTCATTCACTGTGTGACCACAGGCAACGCTCAGTTTACCTGCTTTTAAAGTGGGAACAGTGACGTTCTTAACTCACAGAGCTGTCAGAGTCACATGAGATAAGGTCACGGCAGCTCTGTTTGGAGTTAAAAGTGTCCTCCAAGTGCTATGGATTATTATCTTCTCTCTCTCCTAAGATGGCACACCACCTCCCCGTATGCCCCATGTGAACCTGGGCGCTGCGTGCCTCCAGACATAGGCAGTGGTGTGCTGTAAACTGGCTCTCTGGGAGGGGAAAAATGCCTTGACATATAGTCTTTGCTAATTTCCATGGTGTGAATACTCTCATCAGACTGATTTCCAGCTACACCACCCCTAAATATTTAACAAATGGCTCTCTACCAAGCCAGTAACTTCATACCATTGGCAGGGGCTTGAAACAAGGCTCAGGTCTCTGGGCAGGCAGCTGACAGCCCCGGTGTGAATGGATGCCGTGGGACCTCCTTTTCTCCTTTATTCCATCCAAGCTGGTTCTGCCCAGACCCCATACTTTTTTCCCAACACTCCTCTTGGGTTCTGAAATTAGAGGATTCTAGAGGACAGGGTGTGGGGCTGACTACCCATCTGTAGGGAAGGTTAGCTTAGGCCGGTCCTTGAGGTGGCAAAGGGTCACTGTGTGAATTTCTGGGGTGGAGAGGGAGTAGGCTTTGGGGGGAGAGCTGGCCTCCCTCTCCTGCCTGTTAAACACCAGCTCCTGTCATACATGGCAGTTTGTACCACAGTTACCTCCTTTGTACTGATATTCATGGCATCCCTTTGGAAACCTGAATCCTACTTCCCTGCAGGCTCCTCAAGATCTGACCCAGCTTCTGGTGTGTTGGAGATGCCATATAGAACAATGCTGAATTAATGGGGACATTACTGACCCCATGCACACAGGCTCTGCGGTGGCCCGGCACAGCCAGCTCTGGCCCTCAGTGTCTTTTCAGACATGACACATGGCAAGCAGGATCCTGTGCCCACCTCCTGTCCCTCCTCCTCACTCACTCATTCAACCGACATTGATGAGAGCCCATCACATGGAGGGGGGCTAGCTGGCCAAGGGATTTGAGGGTGCCCCTGAAGCTCCTTGCCTGGTGGGTTTGGTGGACAGTGGTGGGAAATATGAGAGAAGATGCGAGGCTGGAGGGAGTGGAAGAGTTCCATTTTAGAGGCGTTGAATTTAGGTGTCTATCCAACCTGTAAGAGGAGCTGCCCGGGCAGACAGACCCCTGGTGTGGAGCTCTGGATAGAGGAAGTGACTTTGCTGATTTTTCTTCCAATAAGAGTTCCAGTCCCGGAAGCTCAGGTGAACTTTTGTTGTCCCCAGGCTCAGGTGATTGGTCACTGAGCCCATTTGCTCCCAGGCCTTTCCTGGGATGTTTCTTCTGCCTGAATTCCCTGCCTGTAGAAACCCACCTTTCCTTCAGGTACTCAGGTCAAATGTTCCTCCTCAAAGTGTTCTGGAAACTTCATCATGGGCACTGGTCACACTCCTTCTCTGGCTCCCAGCTCCCTTGGTCTATGCTTTCTTGCCTTTTCCCTCCCAGGTGGCCTGTGTGATAGAAGTGTGTGCCCGTGTCTGTTTCTGCCTCTTTCCACAATGTGCCATGGGCCCCTGAGGGCAAGGACAGATCCCTCTTCTCTGTGTCCCTCAGGGCACTTACCAGTTCTGGCATGAATGGATGGATGAATCAATGAAAGAATGGTGATAATAAATCAGTTGAACTTCATTTGTCTTCTGTGTATCAACCCCCCACCCCACCACCTTATATCAGCTTCCTCTGCAGAGGGCTTTGGAGAGCTGCTCTGCGTGTGTCTAGCTGAGCACATCCCTGGCCTGGGGCTGGGACATTCCCTGCGGACAGCACAAGTGTACCCTGTTACCTACCCAAGTCCTGCCTCCAGGGCAGCCCTTAAGTTCCGCCTCGTGGTTGTGGCCACAGTGTCTCTCTGTTCCTGCCATGCTGTGACAGGTATTAGAGGGTCTAGAGGTCTCTGGCCTCCCAAGCTATTCTTTTTCTAATCTGCACTCAGAAATAGAGATGTGTTTTGACATTTCGTAATTCCTTTATAATCATAGAAAGGCAAAGCTGAGTTGCTAATTTAGGTACAAAGATGCTTCAGTGCTCCTGAATTAGTCAATTTTGTATTTCTTCACAATTCTTGAAATAGCTTATTGCAGTTATTGATGGAAGCAACTTTTAACATTGCAATACTGTTTCCAAACAATGAGAGATCCTGGATCTGTCACTCCAAAACACAGCTGGTGATTCTGGCTCTGAACCCCAGACTCCACTCTTGTTCTCAGCAAACTGAATCCCTGATCAGACCCAACTCTTGTGCCTTGGCAGGATCCATGCCCAGGGCACAGGGGCCCCACGGTCTCCTTGAGGGCTTCAAAGACAGAGCTGGGTTTGTTTCTCTCCGGCTGAATGTCTGCTGCATGCCCACCCTCAGCAGTGCCACCTCCCTAGGTGTTGCTCAACTGCTCCAGAAAATGCTTTTGTACCGAGCAGTCTAAGCAAAGAGTCAGGCCCAGCCTTTTAGGACAAGTAGATTTCAGGATAACATATTGGCCACACTGACCTATTGAGAGGGGGTGTGTTCAGGTGGCCTGCGATGTCCCTCACTGGTAGTACCTTACTTTTTCACTTAGTATGTCTGGGAGCTGAGTCCACATCAGCACCTACAGAGTGGCTTGTGCTTTCTGAGGTCTCCTGCGTGTCCCATTGCATGCATGGCCCACCCTCTATGTGACCCCCAGAGATGGATGTTTAGTGTGCTTCCAATCAGTCAATGACATGTGGTACTGCCCCGGAGATCCCTGTGTGTGAGCCACTGTGCATGTTGCGAGTGTATTTACAGGAGGTGTTCTCGGAAGCAGAAGTCTAGCTTTAGAATTTAAAAACAGCTTCCCAAAATAGAGTTAGCTTATGTATTGAGGACAAAGTAAGACAGTTATCAAAATGAGTTTCCCATCACCCACCTCATACTGCCACAAAACAAAACAAGTAATAGGACATCCTTCTTATTGACAAATGAGGGGACAGGAAGACAGCCATTGGGCACATTTTATCTGAGATCTCTGGCTCTGTTTCCTGGGAGCAGTGTTGTGGTCTCAGCAGGGCTGGGTGGGACCCCACGGGAGCCTGGCTCAGACCCTGGGCACCCTCTGTTACCCCTGCCAGCTGTCCCGAGCTGCTGCGCTCGGGTGGAGGCGGCTGGGTCCTCCTCAGAGGGCTGGCTGGCTGCTGCGCCAAGGTGGGGGGGCATCCACTTGCCCTAACTGGCTCCCAGGCACTTTAGACACTATCTGCTAAAGGAAAGGTCAGTCTCACAGTCAAGGTGATCACAAATATTCACCTTAGGACCTGTGCTCTGTGTCCCACCCTCTGGGAGGCACTGAGAGCAGAGGGAGGACAAAACTCAGAGGCTGTGACTCCCCAGAGGCCCTCAGACTAGTGGAGAGAAGGAACACCCCAGTAACCACGTAGCTCCAGGGCAGACCTGAGAGGTAGGGCTTCCTCTCTCACGCCGCCAGGCCCTGCCCAGGCTCCGCTCCTTCTCCCCGTCCTGCCCCTGTCCCCTCCCCCCAGGGTTCTTGGCCTCAAGGAACTGGTGGGGGGGTGGGTGTGCGGGGTAAGGAGGAGGAAGGGCAGGGAGCCCCCACGGGGCCACAGGAAGGGGTAAATCCTGTGAGGTCACCGAGCCCTGGATAAAAGGGTGCAGAGGAGGAGAGTGGCAGAGCATTCGTTCACCGTTCTCCTGAGGACCCCAGACATGAAGCTCCTCTTTCCCGCCCTGCTGTCCCTTGGGGCTCTTGGTGAGTGCAGGTACCTGGGGGCGTGCCCCCTCTGGTGGGCGTCCGGGTCCCTGCGCCCCGCCTGTGGGCGTCCGATCCCTCGCCGGCGGCCCGCACCAGCTCCTGCTTGTCCCTCAGCCGGGAAGTCGCGGGCGCGGGCAGCCCGCACACCCGCCTGGGGAGGAGCCGGAGCGGGCTTCCTCTAAGCCGGCTGGGGCGAGCCTAGGGCCGCCCAGAGCAGAGCTTCCCAAAGGGCTTTTCGGGACCCTCTCTCCTTTTGTCCTACCAGAACCTTGGGTATTCACAGTACTGTCAAACGCTATTTGCAGGGGAGGAAACCCTGAGACCCAGAGAGGGTGAGTGACTTGCCCAAGACACACAGGAGACTGGAGTTCAGAACCCAGCTCCTGAAAGGACGCGGTAGCTTGGGCAAGGCGGAGCCTTTCTGAGCCTTAGTTTCTTCATTAAAAAAATGGTCGAACCATCTTCCCACACAGGTGGAGGAGGAGGAGGCAGGGTGCGCACACCTCCACTGCAGAGAGGCCGATCTAGCGGCGCAGATCCTCCTGAGGTGACCCCTCTGTCAGATGGTGTGCGAGAGAAATGAATGATTTCTGGCTTTAAATGCCCCAGACTATAAGGAGCTAAGTATAAGGGACTAAACAATTGTTAATCTGGAGCCAAGCAGCTGAAATAATTTCTGGGGTGTTCAGAGGGCACATGCCAGTGATGGACATTAGTGATGTGAACGCCGAGGGCAGTGCTGGCTGCGGTGGAGTGGGGCTCAGAGACCGCAACAGAAAGGGCTGATAGCACCAGCCTGCGCTCTGTGAGGGGGTCGGAGGGAAAGGCTGGAAGCCTGTGCACCCCCCACACCCCGCCGCCTCCTCCTGTCTTAGGGCAGGTACGCCGCGCTGGTCAGTCCCTGGGTGGAGAGCTGCAGCGAGCTCTCCTCAGGCCTAGAGGGCGCCATACCACCCCTGCCTTCTGGTCCTTCCCATGGGTGCTGGTCATCCCTCTCTTCTCTAATGCCTGGCCAGGACCAACTGCTCAGGACCAACTTCCCTTCTGCTCCCTGACAGGTGGCCTTCTGGGCCCACAGTACAGGGTTGGGGTCACCTAGGTTGGGGCGCAGAGACGTAGCAAGCCTTGCTTTGCTGGAGGTGGTCATGGGCTGTGGTCCAGGATTCTGGAAGATTTGCACCACCGGGTTCCTTTTTCACTTGACTCTTTGGCTGTCGTGGCCCGACAGACGTCAGCAGTTTAAACCCTGCGGGCAATGGGATGGCGGCAAGTATTCCCAAGTGTCACTCAAACCCTACTCTACTGTGAGGAAGGAGTGGCCGCTGCCCTAGGGGATTCCTGCCCAGCTCCCCGTAGGCATCCAGGCTGGTGGAGGTGGGGCGGTGGGGTGGGGAGGAGTGTGTGTGTGTGTGTGTGTGTGTGTGTGTGTGTGTGTGTGAAGAGAGCTCCACCCAGGCCCTGCACTTGAGACCAGGGCACTGCATGCCTGCACAGGGGGAATCTGAGGACCTGTACTTTCAGGAAGAGTCCATACAGACCCAGGTGGGCAGCATCTGAGTGGCTGCTATGTTAAAGTGCTGGGCTGGGGGTATAGGTGGGGCCAAACCCAGTGCTTCAGGGAGCACTTGATTTTGAGGGGCTGGTGAGGGCTGTGGGAGGGCATGGAGGACTGATGTGTTCTGTGCCTGGCCTGGGGTGCTTGGGGGCTGGCACTGTGGATCTCAGAAAGCCCCTCAGTGGCCCCATGGCTCCACCCTCCCAAGGGGAGGAAATGAGCTCTGCCGGGTTCCCCATTCCTGTCACTGTTCATGCCCTCCCCTCACTTGAAGTACACTCTTCTGTTCCGTTTTGCTCTCTCTCTTCACCTGCAGGTCCCTTCAACTACCAAGATAATTTCTGTCACCAGCTTCCTATTTTTGCCCCCTTCTTAGTTTTCTGTGCTTTTCTCCTCGGATCCCAGGTTTCAGTCCATGCTGTTCCCTACACAAGGCAGGGCTCTGATCCCTATTGTCTCCCATGAGTCACTACTCCACTCTGTCTGGAATAAAAGCTTCTTGGATGAGCACCGGGGGCTTTCATGACCTAACCCCAGACCCTTCACCAGCCCATCTCCACTGCAGCCCTTCTCTAACCTAGCCAGCCTAAAGCTAGCCTTGTGGTAAAAGCAGGGGTTTGGGGTCTGATTGCCTAGGTCCATATCCTAGGTACAACATTTATTAGCTGTGGGACCTTAGGCAAGCCATATAACTAGTTGAAATCACACTTCCCTCAACTAGAAAATGAGGATATTGGCAGAACTCAAAATAAAGAGGGGCTGAGAGGGTCAATGGAGAGAGAGCATGTGAAGTGCCAAGAAGGCACCTGGCATAGAATGTGCCTGCGACGTTGGCCATGCATGGCGTCTGTTCTTTCCTCCTCCTGGAGTGTTACCTCCCCTAATTACCGGCCAAGATCACGGGGACCTCACTCCTGGTTTGATATTTGCCCTCTTCTAGAGGATTCATCATACTTAGCTTCCTTTTCTTTGTTTTTTTGCCTCTCCAGATGAGAGGTGATATCTGGTCCTTCTGCTTACATGTTCCTCTGTATGACACACAATGCTGTGTATACAGAGAACATCTTGTAAATGCCACTGCATCACAGATGGCTGAATCTGATTGGTTTAATTCCACTGTAGGACAGTTTTATGAGAGCTTCTGGGGATAGATTACATCTACTAGGATTTCTCTGGAATGATGGCTGTTGGAGGAATGTGTGGCGGCGTGCCCCCAAACCCCTGCTGACTCAGCCTGGGAGCCCATACCCTCCCAGTGCACCCTGAATACCTTGATGTGCAGAGGATGGTTCATGAATAGGAGGTGGCAGAGGGCTGAGTATTCTGCCCCAAAGCACATCCAAAAGTGAAGGGGGCTTTTGCAACCAAGTGCTTTTTTGTTTTTTAGAACAGCTTTACTGAAGCATATTTCACATATCATAAATTTCACCTATTTCAAATCTACAATTCAATTATTTTTAGTAATTTTACCAATTGGTGCATTGTCAATTTTAGTACATTTTCACCCTCTCAGTAAGATTTATTTATTTTATATGATTTTAGAATCTGCCTGTCAATTTCTGCAAAAGAAAAAAAAAGCCCTGCTGGAATTCTGATAAGAATTGTGTTGATTCTCCATATCAATTTAAAGAGAATTATTATCTTAATATTATTGAGTCTTATAAAACATGAGCATAGATTTCTATTTATTTAGATCTTCTTTAATTTCACTTACAAAACTTTGTAATTTTCAATGTACAAATCTTGCATTTTTTGTTAAATATTGCTAAGTATTTAAATCTTTTTGATGTTATTGTGAATAGAACTATATTCTTAATTTCATTTTTCAGATCATCCAATGCTTGTATCTGAAAATATAATTGCTTTTTGTATATTGATCTTGTATCCTGTGACTTCATTGTCTAATGGCCTTATTAGTTCTAATAGCATCTTGTGGACTCCTTAGGATTTTCTACATCAAGGATCAAGTCATCTGCAAATAAAGACAGTTTTACTTCTTCCCTTCCAGTCTGGATGGCTTTTATTTTTCTTGCCTTATTGCTGTGGCTAGGACTTCCAGTACTATGTTGAATAGAAGAAGTGAGAGTGGATACCCTTGCATTGTTCCTGATCTTAGGGGGAAAGCATTCAAATTTTCACTATTTTAATATGATGTTCATTGTAAGTTTTTCATAGATGCCCTTTATCAGGCAACCATGTGGTTTTTAAGAACTGTGAGCAACTGTGGTACAATCTCCTCCCTAATCACATAGATTCCAACAACAAAGGCAAGCTTGGCAGGAAAACCAGTCTTTCCAATGCAGAAGTGAATGGAGGTAACTCAGGAACACTGACCCACTTGGTACACAACTTAGCACAGCTACTGATAAGGAGTCATCTTATTTCCTTAATTCCTTTGGCATCCTCTGTGGAGATGTTTTTAGACACAGCAGTCTAGAGGCACCTGGATTTTAGGCTGGGCTTTGTCACTACTGAGCAGCCAGTCACTCAGCCTCCTTAAGAGCCAGTTTTCACATCAGTAAAACAGGAGCAGTAATCCCCTTCCTGTCTGCCTCTCAGGTTCAAGTGGGACGAAGCAAGTGGAAGAACTCCATAAACTGATTTAAGGGATCATCTTCAGTTTTTTTGGGATAGAAAATATTTCACTCATGGAAAGGAAAAGAATCTAGGGGTTCTGATTTCTCTGCTAATTTATTGAGAATCACAGGCCTCTGGCAAGCACAAAGTGCTCATTAGGCCAGCAAGACACCTCCACTTGAGGACAGTGGCCTGACTTATTTACAGAATGGAGGGGAAAGGGGAGGCACGGAGAGATGGAGGAACTGGAAAACTCCGACAGAGGATAAGGTTGTCTCTTCCATGGGCAGTGGTTGAGCCTTACTCTTTGACCTCTTTCTCCCAGGACTATGTCTGGCTGCCCCTAGGAGAAGCGTTCGTTGGTGCACCATATCACAACCAGAGGCATCAAAATGCTCCAAATTCCAACAGAGTATGAAAAAAGTGCGTGGCACCCCTGTCTCCTGCATTAAGAAAACCTCCTACATTGAATGTATCCAGGCTATTGCGGTAAGTCAGCACCATATGTTGGGTGGGATCAGATTAAATGGAAGGGAAAAGGATGGAGTAAAATACAAAATGTGCTTTCCCCTAATCTCTCTGCTTTTCTTTCTGGGCAGAGGAAAGTTGACTCCTGTATGGTGGGATCTGTCCGCTCTCAAAGGACACAACACTATTTTGAAAGAAGAAATTAACATTCTAAAGTGGGGAGACCATGTGAAAAAAACTGGGATCCCAACATAAATTGACAATATTTGGCAAAAATGACACAGATGAAGTCATACTGGATAAATATGTAACACTGGAAAAAGTCAAGGTTGCTCTGAAAGGCAAACCTCTAAACCCTGAGAGAAATAAGCTTAGCTGGTCAGAGTCACCATGTCACATTGTTAGGGGAGGGCCTGCCCAGGCACTGAGCACTGGACAGACATTTGTCCAAGACATTTTCAGAGAGAGAGAGACAGAAAAGGGAATCATGAAATGTGGGTGATTTCAGATTCTTTTTTCTTTTCTTTTGAGATGTTCTGTGTTCCTGCTGTGTGCCACGGCCGTGTGTCCTAGCACGGGGTGGGGGGGTTTATGTTTCCAACAATATCCTTGGTTCTTGGAATAGTACTTCAGGAAAAGAATCTACTCTGAGCATATTTTAAGCTATTATTTTACAACTGTGGCCCGTGGACAAACGATGTCTACATTCTCTGCTGGTTTAAAGTGAAGATTCCTAGACCCTATTCTGACCTATTCAACCAGAATAGCTGTGATGAGGTCACAAAATCTGCCTTTTTAGTAAGAGCCCCATGTGAAATCAATTCTACATGCCATTTAGCAAAATAAAGTCAAGATAGATTAAATGGTTAAAAATAAAACGTATTATTGAAAGATGAGGGGACAGCTTAATAGGGAGAACTGTAGAGGAAAAAGAAATCTCTTAGCTTTTTAGCAATGAATTAAATTGTGAAGTAAACTGATTTTAAAATACAAAAAATTTACTTCATAGCCACTAAGAACAAAAAAATTAGCCATTAAACAAATAATTTAGAAAGTATCAGCATGAATCTGCACCAGCTGTCACAAGTGATTGCTATTTATACTCTATAAAGAATTAATTCAAATTGGTAAGAAATGTAGGATCATATAAGAAAAATGGTATGAACAGGGTGTTAGTAAGAGGGAATTCATAACTAATAAAAATACTTATGAAACATTCCCCTTAATAGAGAAATACAAATCTAAGCAGTTTGTTAGCACTTGCATTTTTTAAATAGTAGCACTTTGTATAAATAAAGTGCTATCTTTAGCAACAAAAGCCTATCATGCTGGTGATTCTATAGTGTAACTCATCTTCACAGTCCATTCTTCAGGGCATTACGAATCTTCTGGAAAGCAGAATGGCAACAGCAGCCAGGACCATCATGAAGCCAGAACATGCTCATTGGGTGATTCCACCCTCAAAGGTCTAGCCTAAGGCAATAGGTCACCAGAAGGAAAAAAGCTATGAGGACAAAGCTGTCCATGAAAACACAGTAAAAAAGAAAAGTGTGGAACATTTGGGGGAATTATTTAATAAATTATGGAACATTATAATAAAATATTATGAAGCCAATAAAATCAATAAAGGTCTTACAGAATGCATGCAGTTTTAGATGAACAAAACAGTCCACAAAATATTATCTACCAAACTGAAAATAAAAGAAATATGTAAGCATATGAGAAGTAACATGCTACAGAGGATGACCATGGTTTATTATGATAATTTTAAGATATTGTAGTAGTTATATTTGCTATTTAATAAAAAAGAAATTAAAAGAAATATGGAGCAAAAACAGGAGAGAAACATCTAGAACAAGCAACTTCAAAAAGAAATAACAGTGAAGCGTAGGGTCAGTGGAGCGATATAGGCAGGTAGGCAAAGAAAGAGGCAATGTGCCAACCTCAGGAGTTAAAGCAGTTGGGCTGGTGCCCATTGCCCAAAGAAAGTGACCCTCGGCTCATGCAACTTCTCGCAGGACACGAGTGGACATGATTGAAAGCGGACTCTTTTGAAGATGCTGCCAGTCATGGAGCCTTCTGGCATCCAGAAATCCAGTTTTCTCCTGAAGCCAATCTGGCCTCTTTGCTTTCAGGCAAACAAGGCAGATGCTGTGACCCTTGATGGTGGTTGGGTGTTTGAAGCAGGCCTGGCCCCCTACAACCTTCGACCTGTGGTGGCAGAAGTCTACGGGACCGAAGCAGGTAAGTTCTCCCCAGAGACCCAGATGCTGGGGTGGTCCTCTCCTTGGCCGTAGGCTCTGTGGAGCGAGAGTGGATGAGAAACAGAGGTGGGGGCTCAGACAGCACCACACTTGCAAGGAATGGAATCCTTGGGCTCTCTGGGGAAACAGAAGAGGCTCTGGGTTGTTCTGCACTGGATAACTCTGCAGGATACAGCTCCCCTTCCCACCAGGACCTTGGGCAGGGCGGGCTGTTTTTCTCCCTCTGGTTCAGGCTAAGAACTTTTAATTCTCTCTGCCCCTTTACAGAGCCACAAAGCCACTATTATGCTGTGGCCATAGCGAGGAAGGGCACCAAGTTTCAGCTGAACCAACTACAAGGCGTGAAGTCCTGCCACACTGGCCTTGGCAGGTCTGCTGGGTGGAACGTCCCTATAGGGATACTTCGTCCATTCTTGAACTGGGCAGGGCCACCTGAGCCCCTTGAGAATGGTAAGATGGCTGGGGGATTGTGGGTGACCTCCGGCAGGAGTCTCTACTCCAGTTTCATACACAAGCTACCTAGGGATCCCCCAGGTGAACGTGTGCGATGAATCCAAGATGGGGGTGAGGTTAACAGGCTGGAAACATGCCCTGGGGCTACTGCACCAGCAGCCCTTGGGAGGCGCGGCTGAGTCTGCTCCCAGCCAAGGTGTGCCTCTCTAAAGCTCCTGACCTGCACAGAGGCTGCCTGGCCGGGGCGGAGGACATGGCTCTCTGCTCATGGCGAGCGGGCACTGGGAGGTGTAGCTGGATGTGGCCGGGTGGGCTCACACTGTGCTTTGTTTCTCTGTGTTCAACAGCTGTGGCCAAATTCTTCTCTGCCAGCTGTGTTCCCTGTGCTGATGGAAACCAGTTCCCCAGCCTGTGTCAGCTGTGTAAGGGGACAGGAGCAAGTAAATGTGCCTGCTCCTCCCAGGAGCCTTACTTTGGCTACTCAGGTGCCTTCAAGTGAGTGACACTGTCCGCTTCTCCCCAGTAGCCTGAGTGCCACTGTCCTCGGGCCAGGAGGCTTTTTCTCTGGCCCTCCAGTAGAAC